>JBBYHM010395221.1:0-13964 GCA_038381775.1 Adansonia rubrostipa | reverse complement strand
CTAACAGCATTCCATACTTCTTTTACTTTCGATAGAAACATAAAAGTGTCACTGATTTCTGGGTTTAATGAGTTCCATAACCATGACATGATCATGGAGTCTGTTTCATCCCATATGTCAAAATTTGGATCTTCTCTATTATGGACCAGTCCCTAATAGGTGTTTAAGCTTCTCTATACCCTTCACGTAGGTTTAAAACTAGGACCACTTTAAGAAATTATTTCCATTTAACTGATAGGCTGTTTGAATGTTCTGCAGTTCTCTTTATGCATATGCATTGGGATTTCATCAGAACTACTTTTAAGTTTGTCATAATCAGCAATTAAGGACCAAAAAATATGAAGGGTATGCCAATGAAGGTTAAAACAAGAATTGGAATACAAGATGGTTATAAAGGCCACAAAGAGCTTTGAAAAATGACCTAAAGCTCTAACACCATAATAAAAATTAATAGTAAATAAAGAAAAAATACTTAGATTCTATTATTGAATGTCAAACCATACTTAGGTATTTATACAGGGGAATAGGTTAGGTTATGCTATAGTTAACAAAGATTAGGATGAATAAAAACTAATCTTAGATAATTGAGGAAGCTAGATACAATAAATCCCTTAGCCTAAGGAAAACTAATCCTTAATTTAAAATTTAAAGGATCCCATAAGTGTAAATCCTATCCTAATCCTAACCATATTTTCTAATCTTTAATGTTGTTTATAATGTTTATTTCATTAGGGACTATTTTGCAAAATTAAAAAAGTTATCTTTAGGAAAACCTTACACTTTAGGGTTAAAATGGTCATTTCCAACACTAGATTGCCTATTTAGTGTATTTTGGTGATTTCAAGCATATTTCTAACATTTTTAGCCATATAGGGGTTAAAATGCAATTTTGAAAAATTTAGGGACCTATTAACAATTTTTGCATTTTAGGTTAATTTTATCATCTAAGTTACCTATGTAGGGTAAAATTGTCATGTCAGATCCTTTTTTGAGTCCTTTAGAGTTATCAAGATACTTCTATATCGAAGGTACTCTTTAGGGGTATTTTACTCTAAATGGGTCATATGTAAATTACTAAAATACTTTCACATAAGCCTTTTAAGTTACCATGATATTTTCACATCGAAGGTATACCTTAGGGATATTTTAGTAATTTATTTTAGAATCGAATCCTCTAGATTTATCAAGATATTTTTATGTTGAAGGTATACTTTAGAGGATATTATGGTCTCTTCGACCAACTTTGAGTTTTTAGAGTAGTTTTGTACCTTTTGTCGAAACCAGGGCTTAGGATAAATTTTATTATTTTTCATAAAATAGAAAATTTAAAATTAAGGTAATGTTTTCGAGTTAATATAGTTCATGGATGTCTCCCAGTATATGAGAGAGGTTCTACATATTATTTTACTAACGAAATATCCTTTTCAAAATGAAAATAGGGATTTTTTTGAATTTTGTAAAAATAAAACATTTTTTATATCTCCAGCCCTTCAGTGTGGCGTAAAAGATTTTGAATTTTTAAAACCTTTCATATTCCTTCAACATTCTAATAGGGTAAAAAAGAAGTAAGGATAAAACCTTTCATGTTCATCTTGTCCTTTGGTGGGGTACAAAAAATATTTTGATTTTCAAATAAATAGTTGTTTCATAATAATTATTTAGGGTTAAGTTTGAGTGATTAATTTATCTCGACGACTCAGTCTCCAGACATAAAAAATAAAAAAATAATAATGATATGCCCTCTAATAAGAAATAATAATATATAGATATTTATAGGAAAAAGGGTACACCCACCTTTTACTTCTAGCTAGTTAGGATTTGCATCCAGGCCATGTTGCGATAGCTTAGCAACTCCGCTGAGGACAAGTTAAAGAGTCAGGCATAAAATTAATTACGTATTACCTAAATTTTGATTGATTTGATTTTAGTCGATATTTAACTACACTTTCAAAACAAATTTTTATTATAGTTTTTATTTATCTAGAAATTCCAATGTATATTGTTTATATATTTCACTAGCCCTTTTGTTTCTTTGACACCATTATTTTTAAGGCATTTAGGATATGGGTTTTAAACTTTTTATTATTTTTGAAAGAGTTAAGTCATAATAGGTTTGTTCGTTCCCCTTGTATACATTGTGCATATGCATATGCATTAGACTTTACTATAAGTATCAAGAGGGGGCATACCCAATATTTTAGGAAAGGGTGAAATAGCTCTACCTTCTATAGTTTTAGCCTCTATTTAAGCTAGTGACAAACCTATTGGGTGTAAATTCCTATGCCTGCCTGAGGTGTTATCCTCGTTATATGCGTCAAAGATATTTCCACTCGAATGAAACTCTTTCTAACATAAACCTGCAATGGGTAAGGATTAGTTACCTCATTTGTTCTTTCTAGACTCGAGAAGCAGTTCAAGAACCTATTTTGATATTTAACCTCAAACTTCATGTAATGAACTATTAGGGCCTCACTTAGTTAGAGCCATAATTGATTTTAGGAGTTATCGAATTAGGTACACACGGGAGAATACTTCTTACCTTTTTCTTTTCATTTTAATTCTAAGCATGTAAATTAGATGATGATAATCAAAATTCATCATTCATGATAAGATCTTTGTTTCAGCTTAGAAAGTGCCATCATTGTTTTAATTCAGATATCAAATAATGAGCAACAAACATCGTCACTTGTAATGCAATTGTTCTTTTTATCTTGCAAGCCATTACGCAACCTTAAATACATCATCTAGAGGTGTAGGTCAGGCGATGATGTTCATACATCATTACCGATGACAAGGCCTATGCATTTGCCCTAGTAGGCATCGTAATACCTTAAAAGGTTCGTTAATTCTTAGTTTTCTATGCTTACATTTCTTTCTTTATACACAAGGCAATGATGAACGAACATGGTGCCACTTATAATAAGATTGATCCTTTTTCCTTAAGACACCATAATGCCTTAATTTTATTTTGGGATACTCTTTTTGATAATAAACTTTTTTTATATATTTATTCAATCATTTTTCTTCAGCATTATATTAATTTCATCCTTGCACCCATCGTATATGTGTATCCATACATGCATTTATGACATGCATTTCATAAGGGTAAGGGGGCAGAATGAAGGTTTTCTAGGATTTAATAGTTCTCTAAAAGAATTTTTTTCCAAAGTAGAAGTGTCAAGACTATCAAATGTCTGACCATGGGAGATGAATTCCCAGCATGCCTAGAATGAATAGAGGCAAACTATTATAACACATAGGAAAATTGATGAAACAATAAGAGGAGATGCAAGCAACCTTTGTTTTGAAAAGCTAGGAAATTAATGGAATCACTTTAATGCTGCTGCCAACTTATTCAGGGTAGAAAGGCAGCCTTTATTTTGAAAAGCCATTGTCTTTGAATTAACATGACTTTGTGAAGCATGCACATTAAATGTTTTGATAAGATAAGAATGTTTCCTAAAAACCAAATAATTTGAAAGAAAAACATGATGATGAAAAGTCTTGAGAATACTAATGATCAATGTTGAAAATAGGCTTGTACCCTTGCATTCATTTCCTTGTGAATGAAGCCCTAATTAGTCAAAAAACTTAGTACTTTAAGGCAATAACTTTGAATTCCCAAATCATGACTCCCTAGGTAAGAAGTGATGGAATGGAGTTTCCAAGAATTTATGAGTTTCTTTAAAGATCTAACAAATGAAATGTCATTTTAGGGAACTAATTGTGGAAATTGGATATGTGCTAAGATTATGCCTAAAATCCCATTTCTTTTTCAGCTTTTTAAACATAAAATTTTGTGACCATTCCTTGGAAGTCACTCATTACTTATGTATCGGGGCAAGATAACATAACAAAATTGCCCCCATATTCCTAACAAAATCTTTGAGCCGTGCTTCTTTCTGATCATTTCAAATGTAACCCACTATCCATCGTTGCAAATTTTAAGGAATCAAGCACCTAATTTTCACTGCAAACATGAATCCTTGCATTACTTGATTTTCCATTGGTTATAAAATAAAAAAAAATAGAATTTTCAAGAAAAATTGAGTGCAACATCACATTATTGAGGTACTCAAAATGATTTTGAAAAGAAAATTATCTTTTTTTCTTAGCAAAAAACTCGATAATGCAAATGGCTTTGTTTGAAATGACAAATGGCTATCTTTTTCTATCTTTTTACAAAAGCAAAAATTATTCCCTTTCTAGTCCCCTTTGAGCTTTATGATTTATTCTTTCATTAAACCCTAATCAAGGATCATCCTCCATAATAAGAGGCAAGTGAAACAAAGTTTCAAGGTTAGAGGGAATAAATCCCATTCTAAAGTTATAAAAAGAATTAGTGAAGCAAAGCTTCAAGGTCAAGGGGACTAAATCCCATTCTAAAGTTACAATGCAAAGTCAAAGATTGATTCAAAGTTTAATTCTTTAAAATAAAGAATGAAGAAGACAAAAAAAAAAGAGAGAAGAAAAGAAAAGCAGAGAAAATGAAAAGCAAGAAAGAGATGAAAAAATAAAGATGTGTTTCGGTTTGAAAGACATGCCAAATGGGAATTCTGTTGAATAAATGATCTTTGATTCAATTGCCCTCAAATACATGATTTAGGCCTATCTATCCTTTCTTTCTAAACCTTGAACCATGGCCTACATTACATACTTACAAAGTCTATTTCAATCAAGCATAGTTATTTGAGCTGTCGAGCAATTCTAGGGAAACACTTTGCAAATTCATCTTTTTGGATGATTTTTGAGTCCTTAAGAACATGATTGGGCAATCAATTTAAAAAAAAAAGAAAAAGAAATAAAACAATGAAAAAGATGAAGCTTTACAGTAAAAACCTCCAAATGGGCGATCTAGAGCAATACAAGAAAAGCCATCGGTATCACCTAAAGGAATTATCAAATTTTGAAAAGGAAAAACCATTTTAAAAAAATTTGAGGACATCCAAAAATCCCTAAGTCAACCTATAGTTAAACACACCCACTTCAAAAATTAAATCTATCTATTTTCAACTTAATCTTCTTTTCCTAAGCCTTTCACAGTCAGTCTTAGTACTTGTCGAAGTCCTAATAGTTAAGAGACTTAAAAGAACATTAACTTTGTCTAATTTTCAAAGAAATTTATACTTTATATGACTTGATCCATCAGTTCTTTGGAAAATTAGGCATGTATCCTATCCACCTTAAAATTTTCAGGCCAACCCAAGTTTTTTTAATCATTTCAACTCATTTTGAGAAAAACATATTATTATTCAAAAAATTTTTCAATGATAGATCATTAGTATTCAAAAGATTTGAACATCATATGCTTTTAACCTAAATGTTTTAAACAAAATATATTTTTTCAATAAAATAATCATCTGAAGAAAAAGAAAAAAAAAACCTAAAAATGTGTCGTGAAAAAAGTCAAGGGTTTTTTTGGCTAAAGGGTATTAAACTGAGACAACACCTGACCCATGAATAGGAAAAGATGAGATAAAAATTTGAATTCATTACGGCAAGATGTTGCAAAAAGATTAAAAAAAGAGTGATCATTTTTTGGGTTTAAGAGCATCAAAGAATGTCCTAATATTGAAATTGATAAGAACAATTGGGTGAGACTTGGAAGATAGTCAAATAAAGTTTTGATCTTTGACAGCTCAAAACATATGCTTCATTTATTATCATCTGCAATTGTATCGCTTCATCTGCATTAGTCTCCATACTTATACTCGCATTTACATCATGTCATATGCATATATACCATTAGACATATTTTTATTTGCATTGATTCACACCTTAAATGATATTGGTTTTTACATTGTTTCATACACATTCACCTCATTATTGATACTCACATTTGCGTCATTTCATAAACATTTGCACCAATCTTGATAGTGGCATTCTTCAAATAATGTCATCATTTACAATCATCACATTACCATACTTGCTTAAATAATTATAGTTGCCTCAACCATTGATCAACCGTGTGAATTTCCAAAGTCTTCAGTGCGATATCTGAAGCATATAAAAAACAAATAATTTGTTTCAAAACAAGTCTTTGATGGTGATATCCAAATTATTTAAAAAAAAAAGTTTTTAGAGTCTTCATTGGTGAAATCTAAAGCATTTAAAAGAGTTTTCAAAGTCTTCAATGGTGAAATTCAAAGCACTTCAAAAGTTTCTATTCAAAACAAGTCTTTGGTGCTGAAATCCAAAGTTTTCTTAAAAAAGTTTTGCAAAGTCTTCAATGGTGAAATTCGAAGCATACAAAAGTTTTTATTTTAAATGAAGTCTTCAGTGGTGATATTTGAAGCATTTAAAGAATTTGTTCAAAAACAAGTCTTCAGTGGTGATATCGAAACGTTTAAAAGAATTTGCTTTAAAAATAAGTCTTCAATAATGATATTTGAAGCATTTAAAATTTTTATTTCAAAAGCAATCTTCAATAGTGATATTCGAAGCATTCAAAAGTTTTTATTTCAAAAACAAGTCCTCGATGATGATATTCAAAGCATTCAAAAGATTTTAATCAAAAACAAGTCTTTAATGGTGATATTCGAAGCATTGAAAAGTTTTTATTAACAAGTCTTCGATGGTGATATTCAAAGTATTCAAAATTTTTTTTCAAAATTAGTCTTCGATGGTGATATTTAAAGCATTAAAAAGTTATTAATCAAAAAAAAGTCTTCGACGGTGATATTTGAAGCATTCAAAAGTTGTTATTAAAAACAAGTCTTCGATGGTGATATTTAAACTATTTAAAATTTTTTATTAAAAAAACAAGTCTTCAATGGCAAAATCAAATGCATTTGATAGAATTTGTTTTAAAATTAACAAAAAAGAGAAATTGGCAATAATAAGGCTTAAATTGATGAATCCTAACCAATAGATCAACAAGAAAAGAAATTAATGACAATAAAGCTCATATTAATGAGGCCTTGCCAACATATAAGAAGATAACCCTCATGATATTTGAATTATATGGCCTCTTCATTCAGTCATGTGAAATATAAGTGAAGTAGGCTTTTAGGAACTAGTGAAGTCAGATGGTATCTTTATTTGATCATGTGAAATGTAGGTAAAATAGGTTTTAAGTCAGCTTTGTCTGATTAAAATAAAATATTAATGAAGTTTTTATTTGTGATCTTCACTTGGTAAGGAACAGGTGGAGTCAAATGGCCTCTTCATTCGATCATGTGAAATATAGGTGAAGGAGGTTTTAAGTCAACTTTGTCTAATTAAGTAGAAGATCTTTGGAGTTTTTATTTGTTAGCTTTACTTGATTAGAAATTGGTAGAGTAAAATATCTTTTTCATCCGATCATGTGAAATATTGGTTAAGTAGGATTTAAGTCAACTTTGTCTGATTAAGTAGAAGATCAGCAGAGTTATTATTTGTCATCGTCACTTAGTTAAGAATTACTTGAATAGTATGTCCTTTTCATCTAATCATGCAAAATGTAAATAAAGTAGGATTTAAGTCAAATTTGTCTGATTAAAGAGAAAAATTGGTGGACTCAAATATCCTCTTCATTCGATCGTGAAAAATATAGGTGAAATAGGATTTAAGTCAACTTCGTCTGATTAAGCAGAAAGATCAGTGAAGTTTTACTTCGTCAGTTTCACTTGGTTAGGTTGAAAACCAAGGGAGTAACATGGCCTCTTCATTTAATCATGTGAAATGTAGATAAAAAAGGCTTTAAGTCAACTTTATCCAATTAAGTAGAAGATCAGCGGAGTTTTAGTTGTCAACTTCACTTCGTTAGGAGGTCGGTGGAGTAAAATGGCCTCTTTATTCGATCATGTAAAATATAGGTGAAGTAGGCTTTTAAGTCTACTGCATCTAATTAAGCAAAAAATTAGCAAAGTTTTTATAAGTCATCCTTAATTAGTAGAAAGCCAATGCAGTTGGCTTATATATATATATATAATTTCTATGTAAAGGCTTATCACAGTCCAAACGGAATCATGTCTATTTGGTCCTTGCCCTATTCCTGATTCTGAGCAATGAGCGAAAAGGAGTAGCTGTAGACACCTAACTTCATTCGACCTTTTTCCTAGTAGTCTCAAGATATCCTAGATTGAGAACCTAGTGGCCATCCTGGTAGGGGTTAACTTTTTCGAAGCAGATTAGGCATTTTCAAAACCTAGTTAGTCATGCCTAAATGGTTGTACGTGCATGTGACAGAAAAAGTATAGTTTTGAGAGTCATAGACAATAAATCTAAGATTAAATGGCTGAATATTCAAGAGAAAAATTATTTTCAATATTTTCTTACCAATTTTAAATTCATCTCTGCATATGATGTAACAGTTAAATTTCTTATTTTTTGGGATTTTTCAAGATTTTTTCACAAAATTTTGAGAGTTGACCGTTATATATTTTTACCAATACCTGTATAGTTTTTACGCTAATACTCAACTTGTAAAATAAAAAATATTTAAGAGAGAATCCATATTGGCATTTTATACCATGGGGTGTCAAGTTATCAGATTTATTTATTAAATTTAAATTTTTTATAGTACCACGAATGGTATACTTGAGAAATTTTTTCCCAATTTTTTTTCGAATTTCAAGTGTTCATCTTTGTTATTTTTTTACATTAATATTTTGAGTAATATGTTGCACTTAATTCAATTTTATAAATTTGAACATATTCTTGGAATTTTTTTAGTTCCAAAATGCTAACTTTTTCTTATCTGTAAATTTTTCAATAAAATTTTTCAGAGTTTAGAATTTTAAATATTTTCATATATTTCAACAAAATAGTTTAGATTTAGCTGTGAATTCCAATTCTTTTTTATTAAATATAATTTTCATTTATAAGGGTTTTTCTCGTAAAATTTTATGAGTTTGAAATTTTTAATTGCCTTTTTCTTGACATTAAAATTCTCAAAAAAATTCCTTTTGAAATTTTTATTTTGAAACTTAGTTAATTTTATTTTTTAATAGGCCGAAATTTGTTTTTTTTTTATTTCATGGACTTCAAACTTATAAATTTTATTAATGGGCCCAATTAGCCCATGTCCTTTCCAACAAGCCCAATGAGCATATTTTTGTTTTCTAACATGCCCAACAAACTTATTTTGATTAAATTTGTAATTAAATTTGTCATGCGTGATTTTCTTTCTCGGACACAAAATTTTTAATTTATTACAATTTAGTCCATGAAATCATCGTTTATGATATAATTGAGTCTTTTATGTTATCAAGATACTTTCACATTAAAGGTGTGTACCTTAGGAGCATTTTAGTAATTTATCTCAAAACTAAGTCCTTTAGGGTTACTAAGAGAGTTTCAT
This sequence comes from Adansonia rubrostipa, assembly GCA_038381775.1. NCBI lineage: Eukaryota > Viridiplantae > Streptophyta > Magnoliopsida > Malvales > Malvaceae > Adansonia > Adansonia rubrostipa. Next base: position 4,681 of record JBBYHM010395221.1, on the reverse strand, counting down.
GTCGAATGTATACTTTAGGGGACATTATGGTTTCTCTGACTAACTTTGAGTTTTTATCATCTAGTTTCGTACTTTTTGTCGAAATTAGGTCTTAGATAAATTTTTTTCTACAAAATCAAAATTTTTAAAAATTAAGTCAATGTTTCTGAATTAAAGTAGTTTGTAGGATGTCTTCTAGTAGATGAAAAGGGTTCTATGGATTATTTTAATTTACAAAATATCATTTTTTATTAATTTACGAAATATCATTTTTAAGATAAAAATGATATTTTATTTGAATTTTAAAAAAATAAACTTTTCATATTCCTTCGGCCCTCCGATGGGGTGAGAAAGATATTTTTAATTTTTGAAAGCTTTCATATTCCTTCAGCTCTCTAGTAAGGTACAAAAAAGGTAAGGATAAAACCTACTGTGTTCCTTTGGTCCTCTGGTAGGGTGTGCAAGATATTTTAATTTTCAAAAATATTAAAAATCTGATTTTCTCATACGAAATAATCAATTTGTTTTATACAATTTTATTTTGATACACGGGAATTATAATTAAAAACCAGAGATTGAAACCGAGTAAGAATCAAATTTAAGTTAACATGTAAATGATAATGTACGGATTGTTAGGCATCATGAGAAGGATTAATCTTTACTCATAATTGTAACTTACTCCTGAACCCTTTTATGTCATCTTTGGTATTATTATAGACCTCAAAATTTGTTTTTGTGGGTGTTGTAACGTTCAAAATGTGAATTCTAATAGATGACCAATCTCACCTAAATACATTGATGGCAACCTCGAAACACATGGTCATTTCGTAATAGCTACTTAGTGTTAAGTTGATTAAGCAATTCATCTCAATAACTCAATCCCAAGACATGAAAAAATAAGAAAAATAATAATGATATGGCCCCTAAAATAAAAAATAATGATATATAGATATATAGGAATGAGGGATACACTTGCCTTTTACGTCTAGCTGGTCAGAATTTGTATCCAAGCCATGTTTCAAGATTCACCATGATATCATGTTTAAAAATGAATTTCACAATTCCATAAAAATAAATTTAAAAGTTTACTTTTTCTCTCTAAATGCTTCTTTTTTAACCGAATTTGCACCTATGAATTGTGAAATTGTAATTTTTGGCAGCGTGAATGAACGATCATCTTGACATGACCAAACTGTTCTAAAAGAAGCTTGCTCCACATATCGGAGATCGACCCTCACCTAGACAGGAACCCTATTTTGCATATTATATATATTATGCATGAGTTGCTATAATCCCATTTCTACTATCCTAGTATCATATCTTAATATCAAGTTGGTATCAAAGCTCTTAGTAACATGAGCATATATCTTGGAGTATTTTGTCAAAGTGTTAATCTTAATGGATGTTCCTGCTTGTCGCTTTCTAGAATTTGAGAAGGACATCCTTTTATTGAAGGGAAGTCCGAGCTCATGCTTATCGAAATAGGAATAGAAATATTCAATCAAATTAAACATACATAGTAAGATGTAAATAGAGAAATACCTAGATTTCCTCAGGATTTTTAGGTTGAGATGTACAGGTGGTAGGATAGAAATTTAAAACACAGATATGATAAAGATCTCACCTACTCAAAGACTCATAATTTTAAGTGTGCTAATCCTTGCACAATTGTTGCCACGGCTTGCTTACTTTAATCTCTCTCTATAGCCATAAATAGCATAACGCCCTACCTCTAATAGTGATCCTCATAAATGGCTATTGGAATCTTCAAAAAGGTCCAGCGATTCTTTGATGCTAACCAGAAGGCTCGAGAAGCCTCAACCAAAATGTAAGATGTAGTCATTTTCTCTCGCATAACCAAAAATAGTTCAAGTGGCTGGGTCATTTCTTCAAATATGGAAAAATGAGAAAAACACTGTAAGAAAACTATAAAGGAAATGGCAATTGTTGTTTTTTACCTCCTATTATCATTGTGTATACTCAAAAGTGATAGATATGTGTTTTCTCTCTTTTTTTAAGATCATGAATGATTTAAGACTATCAAAGGAAGAAACAACACATCGATTGTGTAGGGACAGCATGATTATGCCAACTTAGCTTAGGAATTCAAAAGGTATGGTGCTTAGGTTTTTCTGATAGCAAAAAGTGTATTGGCCACCTAAAAAACTATTATAGATATATATTTATACATCTAAAATTATGCCTAATTAATGGATCAACCAGGCCTATTACTACCGAACCCAATGGGTGAAGCCACATCTGGTGCTTTCATAGAGATCCAGGTAAAACGTTTTTACCTAGTCCATTTAAGATTGGGCCCAAGCATTAATTATTTAATACCTTGGCCTAATCCAACACCAGTGGAGCTAAGTACTATTATGCCTAACTTATATCAACCTTAAATAGGTTTTGCTCAAAATAAGGTCTATGTGACTTAATAATTAGGGCTTTTAGGCTAACCCCCATTTACATATAAGAACATTTAATTCTTAAATAAATTGCTCACCTAAGTAAAAACAATTTTAATTCATATAAATATTATTAAATAATTATTTAATTTTCCAAAAATAATTGTTTAATCGTGAAACTAAGATATCCATATTTACATACCTACTGTTAGACATGAACTCAATAAGACATTCATATCTTTACTATCTCATTAAGGCATATCTAATTAGATTTCATAAATCTAATTTATGTCTTTAATAATACTTAATTGAACTAATTCAATTAAGTCCTCCTCATCATACCTTTTATTTAATTAAGTTATACTTAATTAAATCCCAAATTTAATTTAACAAATCATCTTATTATGTGTGACCCATTAGATTTTCGATATTTTGGCAATGAATATAATTAATCTTATTAATTACATTCATATATTAAGAGCAGGATCTAGCAACTCATCATGACCACCCAAATATTTAAGAGTTAATATGACCTCAAAGAGACCTTCTAGTAACTAGCCTTGAAGTGTAATTCGATCATTTCACCAAATATCTTGGAAAGACCATGAGCATGGCGCGGTGCCTACTCATGTATCAATCCATATTAATTCTTGTAGCATATGGCTAGCCTCATGAATTTAAAGAAACCATTTTCCTAAATTCATTATGTATTGGCCAACAACTTTATCAAGTTAACCAAAGCCAAAACATATGGATGTGTTTCTGATGTTAGTTGGAGTGGTGAATCCTCTTTGGATTATTGAATCCGCTTTTGTATGCTTCATGTCACATCCAAAACCACTCTACCTTTAGCATCCATCTATGGTGGACCCATTTGTTATTATCTTTAAGTATGAAACTCCTCATATAAGATGACCAGGAATCATAAGTTACAAGACTAGTTACAAGACTAGCATGTGAGAAAATTTTCATAGACACTTGAATGATAATACCAAATAAAATTCTCAAACGGGCCATGTTCAATGAACTTGTTTCCATAAAGCAAGCACCTACATGTCATCCTAAATATTTCATATACTTCAACCCATGAAATTGGTTGTTTACTTTATAAGTAAAAAGGCATAACACATGTTATTGTTTGAGCATTGTCAATGCCCTATCTTGGCAATATAATGACTACGAATAGTTTTAAGAACATGATTTTGATGCATAAGGATCTTATAATTGTAACTTATTAAAATTCCTTTGCAAGGCCAAATTTATTCCATAGGCTTCATCCAATTAGTAGTTTATAGTTATCAATCATACTACTAATATGAATGAAAACCTTGCATCATGAATCTAAGTGATAGATTTGTATTGTTAAGTAATACACCCACTTGCACTAAGACAATCGCTAATGCATCCAATGCTGAACTTTCTCTATGAACAATTTTGTCTTAACCTGGACAAAGCTCTAGTACTGTTGTGAAAATATGCTTTGATCGTATTCAAGATAATCTTATTATGAAAGTCATTAACTATTCAAATCACAATGAGACCCAGATTCCAATCATATGGCTTAGTTATTACTTTAATAACTATTAGAATTTTTTATTATCTTGTAAGCTAATGATCCAAATGTCACTTCTTTTGTGAGCGCAAATAAAAGAGTTTATTTATGACCCTTAGGATAAAAACATGCAATCCTCCCTAGTTTGGAACACTTTCTAAACAACTGCATTTTTTTTAACATCATGGCTATTTATCACTAAGTTAAATTATGATCTTTAACTTTTAAAGAATAATAAATGCCTCGCACTAAATCCTACATGTGTAGATTTAAAAGAAATTGGATTCCAAAACTATTTTTGAATCATATAAGTTATAAACCATTTACTATCTTCAATACTATTGCAAGTGTATATTTAAGAATAATGAAACCTTGATATAGAATAAATTTTATTATTAATGATTTATTCAATGAGGACTAAACTAAGCACAACATGAAATGCCAACAATCATCCTCAAGTGGAATGTGAATGCCAAAATAAACGTCTAATGTTTTTGTATAAATCATGATTGTGTTCAGAAACATTAATCAATAAGGCAAGCTTTGATCAACATCAATAAGGATGCCATTTTTTATTGTCCATCTTAACGACTCCTTTCATTTGGGGCCTTACAATATGTCATACATATTTAAGTACCAACTTCTAGGTATCATATACCAAAAGAAGTGAATTAATCTTAGTATATATCTTACGTCAAAACTTTTATAAGCTTTCTAATTTTGATCATATCAAAGTCTTCCT
>JBBYHM010395190.1:0-13967 GCA_038381775.1 Adansonia rubrostipa | reverse complement strand
ACTATTTGAATTACTACTTGTAGAACTTCAAAAAGACTCTTAAAATTAAGTGTTTGAAGGGGCATTTTGTTAATAAGGTATATGGCTGAAAGCACTGCATATCCCTGGTAAACATTTGGTGCATTCATAGCAAGCATGAGAGATCTAAGATTTCTAATAAATGCTTGTTCTTTCTGTCAGGCACTCCATTCTATACACTAGTGTCCACATAACTAGTTTGGTGTAGTATCCCTTTATAATCTAGATTTGCACGAAACATGTTATTTATTTATTCTAAACCATTATCGATTCTCAGAATCTTAACTTGGCATCAAATTGTGTACAAATCATTTTGTGAAATAGTTGAAAACAAGAAAATTAAACTTATTCTTTACTTTCATCAAATAAACCCAAGTTAATCTGTACAACAATTGATAAAGGTAACAAACCATTTGTAAGTGGATAGAGAATTATTTTAATAGGCCCTCATACATCAGCATGAATAGTCATAAAAGCCACTAAACTCTTATTAGTTGAAGGATAAGAATTTTTGGTTTGTTTAGCAAACTCACCAGCATCACAAAGCATTAAATGGCATACATTGTTTGAACAGACTAGGATGTACTCTTTCTAAAACATGAAAGGATGGGTGTCTTAATCTTTTATGCCACTGGATTATTTCTTGGTTAACATTCATAGAGTCTCCTAACAGGGCTTGGATAATATCAAGAATCAGGTGGTACAACCTTTCTCTAGTAGATTTAGGCCATCTTGTAATCTACGAAAGAAAATCCATCTCCCTATTTTAAGATCCTAAAGACAATGAGTAGAAAAGAATTCAACTTTGTAATTAAGTGCTTTTGCAATTGAACTGACAAATAAAAGATTAATAGGAAAACTAGGAACATGAAGAACTAAAGGTAGATTAATAAGAATGCATTTAACAGAACCTATGTCAGATATAGAAGCTAAAAATTTATCCTTTATATGGACTTTGTCATTGTCTGAACATAGAGAATAAGTTGAGCATTTTTTGGTATATGTCCGTTTACTCCAGAATCTATAGTGCATGAATCATTATTAGTGTCAAGATTGGGAAGAAAAACAATACTTGTTTTGACAAAATTGTATGAAGTAATTGTGGTTGATTAAGATTCAAATTAAGACAAAAAACACCTTAAGGTTTATACTTCTTCATTGGTAAAACCCTAATATTAGTTGCTTTTTTAAGTGTTTTATTATTTTGGATATGTTTGTATGTGTTTAGGTTGTGTTCATTTGTTTACCCTTAGTTGGTCAACCATTTATCTTTTAACATGTTTCCTTGTATGCGTTTGCTTCCTAAAATAATCACAATGTAAATGATCCTTGTCTAATAGACCATGGTTACTGACTCTCAGATGTTCATGAAAGGAATTGGCAGCTAGCCTTGCTTTTTTAATTGAAATTGTGTATCATGGCACTTATTTGACTTTCTTATTATTGCGCATATGAGTAGGTTTGCTTTATAGTAGGTAAAAGGTCCTTATCTAGTACCTGAACCCATATATACCATATTTAAACTAAAAGAAAATCATATATATGCTCTTTTTCCACTAATTTTAGGAACTTTTGACATCTTCAGGGCAAGTTGCTTGGAGATCTTGGTTATAATCAAGTTCTTGTGATAAACCATTCAATTCAGCAAAGTATTTAGCAATAGTCATCTCATCTTGTTTCTTTTGATGTACCTTATTTTGCAATTCGTACATATTTGCATCATTGCCCACATGAGAATAGGTTTGATATGTTGCATTCCAAATTTGGATACAATATTTAGTAATAGATAACCTCAGGCAGTTGAAGGTTGCATGGAATTAATACATCATGACATGACGATGGATTTTTTAAGTTCCTATTGGTTGTAGGTGGGATAGTGATCTTTGGTTTTTGTTTATCCCCAATTACATATCCTTGCAGACCTCTAGCTTGGACGAATAATGGATAAAATCTTGATCATGAAAGATAATTAGTTCCATTTAGCTTTATGGAGCTAATTTGTAATCAGGGATTTTCACTAATCAAACCAACCTTATTTTTAGCAACCAACTTTTTTTCATCAGCCATGCTTTCAATACCCAGTCAGGCAATGTGTCCAGCGGCTTTCAAGAGTAGCAAATAGGATTCCTACTGTGGAGCTAAAAAGTACAACACCTTTAATGGGCATAAGCTTTAATACCCTATTGAGAAAAAGAAACAAACAAGAAATAATCTCTGTTAAGAGAAAAAACAAGATAGAATTTCTTATTCTCTATTATTTCTTCTGTAATTTACAGCAACCTATGTATATAAGCAAGATAACCTTGAAACACATAGACAGCACAATATTAGGCCCTAATAATGGAAACTGATTACACTGGTTTATTCGTAAAATTCATAAACTAAACACCAATCAATAGAATAATTATTCCTAAAAATCCTCTACCACACATTGGTTAAGACCCATTATTGAGAAGAGATGATTTAATCTAGTTCCATATAAATTAGTCAATCCGAGAGTATGTAGCTCTTCCTTGTTGCAATAGGGGTTTCTACTAAAATGGAGCAACATAGTAATATGATTCAATTTTGCATGTATGCTAAGGATATGGGTTTTAAATTTCTTTTATTGATTTATGAATATTCCTGAACATGATTAAAATAAAACAAAATATCATTGTACCTCCAAACTAAGCTTGGGTCGATTTCCTTGCTCTTTGTTGGTGAATTAATTATCTGATGGCAGCTCTAAACACATCAATATGAATTCATTATTCCTCTTTATTTTAGTAATGCAATCCAAAGTCATAGAAAAGTCTATTAGTGAGAGGTCTGAACAGGCTTGAAGTTGGGTCTATTTCACCAAGAACTGGCAAACCTTTATCTGCCAAGTACTTCTTGTAGGGTCTTGACTTAACTGACCTTAATTATAAGAAATGCCACAAGCAGCGTATAGATTTTTAGTTTTTTTTTTTAAATTTTGGACCATAGTGTTGACTAGGTAAAGGTCTTTTTACTCTGGAGAGGGGGATACACACTAAAATAAAAAACCTTAAAGATAAACAACTCATGAAGCCAGACAGTACAACCATTGTGGTAGCAGAAAAAAGAATATAAACATGCTGGATAGCCCCCTTTTAATCTATTTTCTATTAATTCTCTCTTTTTTATAGCTTTATGTTTGCTATGGCACTACCCTAAAATTTAGGGCATCTAAGTTGTCCAAGTATCTAAAATCAAGAGCTATAGAACTACGATATGTAAAATAAAACTTTAACAAAAATTTCTACTATAAATAGTAATTTTTATATATTTACTTCACATTGTGTGATAGGTCATTTATTCATATGTCAGAAATCTACAACTTGTTTCAGTAGTAACTATATCTTTTATTTTAAATCTGTTTTGTTTAGTTCTCATATTACATCAAAAAAACTTATAAAAGGGGTTATTATGCTATTCTTCTGCAGTTGAGTCTGCACACTAATTAGCTCGATGCCAACTATCAGACAACTTGACATCATTACCATAATGGTAAAAAATATTGTTTGCTCTTGGCCTCTAAGATATGTGCAAGCCCTTGTGTCTTTACTGAAAAGCTCACAAGGATGGTTTCTCTTTTGAAATGTATGAATCTTGGGATTCTTTTGTCATGTCCGACACTTGTGTTTTTTGGTCCTTCCTATATGTGGTAATTAATAATCCACTTTATTATATTTCAAAAATCTAAACATTAAGTGATCTTCTAGTAGAATAAAATAGACTACTGTGGTGAAGAGCCATCAATGTCATCTAGAGCTCCAAGCCAACAGTAGCATCACTAGCCTACGATGCACTTCATGAATGCTAATTTCATGGTCTCTTCAGGCTCATCTGGTCAAACTGCAGGTCATACTGTGGGGCAGGGGACTCACCTTGACCATTATGATCAGCAATCCAAGAATTTAGTTTTCTCAAATTCTTTATCAAGCCCTATTCGTCAGAGCCTTTAGCATTGGCATATTGCTCAGGAAGGCTATTGTCCTGATGGTGTTCTTCTTTTGGGAAATGAAGCCAGAAATAATGAATCTAGCTTTCTCCTACACCGAACTGGTGATTCTAATCCTCTCAGCTCCAATGAATTTTCAGTGGACATGCATGCAGATGGTCAATCTCGTGAATCTACTTACTAGGAATGTAAAGGTAGCTACTCCCTTATAAATGCCTAGCGATAAAAGATCCAAAAAGGCTATTATGATTGCATCACCATTTTGTTTATTGCTATTATCGAAGAAAATCACAACATAAAAATGGTTACTTCATACCAAAATAAATGCATGGCATCATTGACCTGTTGAACGCCTTTGAAAAAGAATAGTCTAGTATTTGTGCTGTGTTTGCCTAGTGCAGAATGGTATGAAATTATCATTTTATGTGTTTTGCTTGGAGATCTTAAATTTCATATTATCGCAACATACCTCGGGGTGGATCCTCGTAGATCTATGGATGCATACGACTTAAAATATTTTTCTGACTTGAAAATGTCTTTTTGACCAAGACTTTTCTTTGGTGATGTGATGAGAACGAGAATGTAAGGATTCTTAACTTATGGTACAGTGAAAGGGACCATAAGATGAATTGCTCATCTTATTGGTCTCGGATGAGCATCACGAAATGGCCAATGCTTCGAGTCACCACCGATCATTTAGGGCTAGGCATGATCGGATGCCTATTGAAACCTATGTTTTGAGCTACAAAACTCAAAACATCAATCCCATGGTCTACGTAGTACAAAGATTCATCATTGGGTTCAGGAGTTGGTTACGTACGATGAGGTATGAACCTCTTTGCAACGCCTGAAATTGATACCTTACTAGCTATGTCTTACTTAGTTTGGATTCTTTCAATCTTAACTTGTCATTATTTTGATATAACCCCTTTTAATGCATGAATCTTATAGAAATACCAAGTTTTGATGAAAAAGATTTAATCTCATGTACGTCCCGGAGAGATAGGGAATATAGAGATTTTTGACAAAAATGACCATTGGATTTTACTTTAAAAATGGAATGTTCCACTTAGGGCACTGGAGAGATACCCACGTGGAACATTACCTTTAATTTTATTTGGAAACATTTTGAAAACATGAATGCAAATAATCATCATAAAGAAATCATGTTAGTAAGGCAATAAATGAAATAACATAACATGGATCATTTAATGCAATGTTAAAGAAAATGGGTAAACTATTAGAATTTATCTCGCTGTTGGCATCGATTATTTAGGAATAACCGAATCAACATTTTTTGAGATGCATCTGGATTTCTTGATTAAACAATGTTTGTTTGACATATTTATGGGGCTCTAGGAAAAGAAAAATTAATTGTAATTAAAAGACAGGATTAGAGTATCCCTTCAGAAAGGTGAGGTTGGAGTATCCCCATGGATGATAAATAATTTTGACAAAGGAAGTTTCTTTTAATCTTGATAATTTTGAAAGCGGGGTTAGAGTATCCCCTCGAAAGGTCTAGGTTGGAGTATCCCCATGGATGACAAAAGTTCATGATTTAGAAAAAGGGTGAGCATTTGATGATTTTTGGGAAAAAGATTTATTATGAATGAGGATGGTAAAGATGTAAAATGTGTTTGTACCTTAATACGAGCCTAGGGGAGGTCAAAGCATATTTTTGAGTCTAATCGGGTTGACATAGAGACATTCGAATGTCTCGAGACAAAATTTAGGAAAATAACTTAATTTTTAATCAAAATTTAAAAAATAAGGGATAGTGTCGCGCTATCCAGCTTTCCGAATTTATTTTATATTGGTTTGAAGGCTTGAGAGGTGGGGGAGACCGTTAGAAAGGTAACTCGATGAGAACCAATCTAAAAATGTTCTTGATATCCCAAAAATTCACTTTCTAAGAAATAAATTTTCAAGTTCAGATTGATCATGCTGCTGGTAGAGCACATGAGGGACAATGTGTGTTAAAATTTTTCAAATCACCCTGGACTCATTTGGCATTGAAAAATTGCAAGTGATACCTTTATGAAAAAAGAATTTCATGAATATTTTAGGAAAAACGTTTGAAAGATTTGGAAAAATCATTTAGTGGGTCTGAAATGCCCAACCAAAATACATGTCCAGATTTCAAAGGTTCTAGACAGTTTAGATTTAAAAAATCATAACTTTCTCATCCGGACTAATCTAGAGATGAACAAGCCTCATTTTAAAGGTATTTTGACACACTTTGTGAGAAAAATATCATAAAATTCACTGAAAATCATTTGGGATTTTAAAATGATTTTTCAATTTGCAACAGCCGTGCTGCCAGCAGGGGACAAGGCAAAGCAGGGGATATTTCTCATTTTTTTATGTCTACGGGTCCAAACTCAAGTCATTGACATTCCAACATCTATGACTGAAGGGAAAAAAGTGGCATGAGCATCATGAACTCATTTGCATAGCCCCAGAGTAGTTTGGGATGATGAAACAGCCCATTGATCATATCACTTATGATTTAGACTCAAATAAGATGCAAACATTTAGGGAATACTTATAAGACTATTTTCGTCTAAAAATTAAAAGATTTGAGCTTATTTAACTAAGATTCCAGATTTGGAAAACTTAATTTTCCCTAAGATACTTTGCTAACTTTAAGGAAAATGCTAAGTTCATGCTAATCCTCATTGGTTGAGGTTAACATGCTTGACTTAAGGGGTTTCAAAATTAGTTTTTGACAGCCATCAATCATGCATTTTGACAAGGAGAAGACAACAAACATACAAGGGAATGGCACATAACATGAATGGGGATGCTAATTTCACTAATGGCCTAGACAAAGAAAATGTTATGCACTTTGAAAAAAAATGTTATGGATACTAAAAATGACAATGATTCATGCAAGTTAATGTTAAATGTGCTTGAAATGTGCTAGGCTAATGATTCATACATGGGTTAAGGACAACAAGATGCAAGGACATGGCACAAAATGCATGAGTAAGAGATATCAAACTAATGAGGATGAAATGAGGGATTTTGCATATTAAAGAAGCATTAAGGCATCCAAATCTTAAACTAACACAACCAAATGCCACAATAGTGCATGATAATCCAAAGAGGGTGATGGAAACATGGAGAGCTCACTAAAATGATGAAGGTGCTAAAAAACAAAAAAAAATAAAAGTGATAAGGTGAGAAGTTATACCAGCAAGACTTCACTTTTGGCCAAATAATTAGAGTAGTAAAGAAGGCTTGAATTTCCCTCTTTTCCTTGTTCCTGATAAGCAAGAAAAATAGAAAAATAACAAGGTTTTGGTTTTGGTATGGATGAGGGTGATTTTTAAAGTGTGTAATGGTTGAAAGTGAGTGTTTAGAGCCTGTTTATGGGTGCTGAGTGAAGAGCTGCGGGATATAGATTTCTTTAGCGTGTGAATGTGTTTTTAGAAGTGTAAATGAATTGGAATCTAACCTTTTTTTGCTAAGATAGAAGTGGTCCATTTATACCAGCCTTTTGGAGCCAAATTGGAGGTGTTTTTGGCCATTTCTTAAGAGGGACAAGGTGATGTCAGCATGATGGCTATAGGATGGCTGTAGGAGGTAGCTTGCTGCCAATGTGATGGGCATAGGGTGGCTGGTTTAAATGCTGAAATAATTTTCAGCAACTAGGGTGGTTGATGGTGACATTGGCTAATAACTAGGGAGGAATAGGGTGATCCAATGACATTGACCCTTTTGATCTAATTTAGACTTTAAAAAAATGTTTTCATTAATTTAAAAGTCTAAATTCATAATTTAACATGTGTTTTAATCTTTCTTGATGCAAAAAAACGAGTTAAAATAGAATTTTGGATCAATGGTAGACAAGTCAAAAATGCCCGAACAATGAACATGGCCTGTATGTATCGATACATTGCATAATGTATCGATACATTTGGTCCAAAAACCTTGTGTGTATCAATACAATGACCATTGTATCGATACTATGAACCATTGTATCAATACTATGAACCACCGTATCAATACATGTTGATTTGTATCAATACATTTCTTTACAGAATGCATGTTTTGAACTTGGCATGGCCTAGTATCGATACATGAGGTCTTGTAGCGATACAGAGGCTTATGTATCGATACATCTATATATTGTATCAATAAAAATGAGGACATTTGAAATTTTTGGCATGTTGGAGCATTGTATCGATACATGAAAACCATGTATCGATACATTCATGTAAAATTGTGAATTTTCTCATATCTTTTATCCTTAGACACTTTGAACTATGTTATTTGATGCCACATCTTTGCATTTACTTTTTGATATGATCCCTGATGTCTAGACCTTGATCATCACCCACTCTCACGTCAATGCTCCAGATTGTAACAAATTAGCCCGAACAAAATAAAGTATCTACAGCTACCCCTCTTTGACCATTGTTGAGAATCAGGAATAGGGCAATGACAAATAGACACTATTTTGTTCGAGGTGGACTAATGCTCCCAAAACATTAGGGTGTTAGGTTTTCTAAGGTTTGACCCCTTTAGGCAAGTGAAAAGTAACGTGGATCTTTCGTGTGGGTGCCGCTAGCTTGTGCAGACTTTGACTTGGGTGCCACCAACATGTATGAGCTTTAACTTAAACTTGGTGCCACCAGATTGAGTAGGCTTTCACTCAAACTTGTGTACCACCAACTCGTGTGGGTTTTGACTCGAGTGTAACCAGCTCATGCGGGTTTTAACTTAGACTTGGGCGCCACCAGCTCCTGTAGGCTTTGACTTAAACTTGGATGCCACCAGCTCATGTGGGCTTTGATTCAGGTGCCACCAGCTCGTACAAGCTTTGACTTAGACTAAGGTGCCACTAGCTCGTGTGGGCTTTGAGTCGGGTGCTGCCAGCTCATGCGAGCTTTGACTTAGACTAGGCTGCCACCAGCTTGTGTGGGCTTTGACTTGGGAGCCACCAGCTCGTACGGGCTTTGACTCAAACTTGGGTACCATAAGTTCATATGGACTTTGACTTAAGTCCTACCAACTCGTGCGGGCTTTAACTCAGACTTGGATGCCACTAGCTCATGTGGCTTTAACTCGGGTGCTGCCAACTTATGTGAGCTTTGACTTAGACTTAGGTGCCACCAACTCATGTGGACTTTGACTCGGGTACCATCAGCTTGTATAGGCTTTGAGTTAGACTTGGGTGCCACCAACTCATATAATGTCGCTAGCTCATACAGGCTTTGAAATAGATGCCACTGACATGTAGGCTTTTAAGGGTGCCACTGACTTATGGGCTTTAAAAAGGTGCCACTGACTTGTGGGCTTTAAAAGGTGCCACTGACTTGTGTGCTTTTAAGAGGTGCCATAACTTGTGGACTCTAAAAAGGGTGCCACTGACTTATGGGCTTTAAAAAGGGTGCCACTGACTTATAGGCTTAAAAAAGGTGCCACGACTTGTGGGCTTTAAAAGGGTGCCATGACTTGTAGGCTTTAAAAAGGGTGCCATGACTTATGGGCTTTAAGGAAGGTGCCACAACTTGTGGGCTGGAAAAGGTATGCCACTGACTTATGGGCTTTAAGGGGTGCCACTGACCTGTGGGCTGTAAGGGGTGCTACTGACCTATGGGCTTAAAAAGGGTGCCACGACTTGTAGGCTTTGAAGAGTTGCCATGACTTTTAGGCTTAAAATGATGCCACTGACTTATAGGCTTTAAAAGGTGCCCAACTTATGGACTTTCAAGGGGTGCCACTGGCTTGTGGGCTTTAAGGGGTGACAACATTTTTTTATAAAACTTTAAATACTAGTTTTTCTTAATAGAAGTTCATGACAAAATTTTCTATTGAAAAAGGTTTTGGCACTAGTTCTTGCCAAAGCTTCTGACGAATGTTCTCGAGAAAATTTTTGATGATAGTTTCTAGATAATAATTTCTTAAAACTAGCACTTTGGCAACAGTTGCTTAATTAAAAAGGTTTTGACATGAGGTGATGAGAAGAAAAAGACCTTACCTGAATGGCACTTGGTTTGCAAAGCTTAGAGTACTTACCAGGAATTCCTTAGAGGTTCAGCAAACCTAGCTTGAAGTGGTAATATGAGTGCATGATGTGTAATGTTATCATGATTGTATGATGTGAAGTCTAATACAGGAGATAGCTATAGTTCTCCTTGTATTTCATTCAGACTCACAAAGGGATGGCGATTTGTCTTTGATGCAACTACAGATGGAAATTTTCCTAATCCAATTGGGGAATGTAAGTTGTCCTTGCTCCACTGGGGATATGACTAAAAATTTAGTCTCAAGGATTTGGACTGCTGCGTTTCTCGATTTGGGAGGCTCAATTGCTTTCCTGACAATTTAGAAGGCATTGTCAAAAAATTTAGAGACTGTTTGCCTGATTAGGTTGATGTCTCTGGTTTTGATAGGATTCTGATAGAATACATGGGTTGATTTTCGGTTAGCCTAAAATAATTTTTCTTGAGATGTGGCTTGTGAAAGCAAGAAATGGTTTGGTGTATGGTCATGCTGAACGGGTGTTTGGACATGAAAGGTGCATGATATTAATGATCGGGGCATAAGCAAAATTCCTTATGCTTTTTTTTTCCTTTCGATGTAATATCAAGATGCCCTGATGCATATTTCAGTTAATTATCAAAACATTATTAGTTAATGACAAGTGCAATTTGAATTGTACAAGGGTCAAAAGAAACAAGGTAATATTTATTTATGACAACAAAGAGACATAACTGAATATACTATTTGACAAGCAATTAATAGGGTAGCAAGAAAGATGATCTTTTAGGCGAAAGATGCCTCTGACAATCATGACATGGATGTTCTTTAGATGCTTTTCAGAATCTTTCTCGAACAATGAATGTGCCTAGCATGAGCTGATCTTCAAAAGATTTTTGGGATTGCTTTGCATTATCTTGTGGGTGTTCTCGATTCATGCCCCATCAAAATTAATCGTCTAAAGTTGCCCTTGTGGGTTTTCAATTGTAGTTGGGTTGGTTGCCCAGAAGCCCTTTTCAGATTTTCATCTAGACCTCTTTTTGTTTTCTTTTGTTTGGTTTTTTTTTTCTTTTTTCTTTTGTTTGGTTTTTTTTCTTTTTTTGTTTTTTGTTTGTTTTCTTTTTTTGTTTGTTTTTTGTTTTCTTTTTTTATTTTTTTAAGATGCCTTTTCAGGTTTTCGCCTTTTATGCATAATATTTCTTGATGGAATCTGAGTTGACTGGGTTGGGCAAGACATTGCCATCCATTTCTGATAAGATTAGGGCCCCTCTAGAGAAAGCTTGCTTCACGACATACGATTTTTCCCAATTAGGGGTCTACTTACCCTGCACGTCTTTGTGAATTAGGAGGATCTTGTTCAATACGAATTTGCCTAGGTTAAATTGTCATCGGCACATATTTTTGTTGTGGGCTCTGATCATATGTCTTTGATACATTTAACCATGGCAGATGGCCTTCATGCATTTTTTCTCAATGAGGTTGAGCTGGTCATATCTATTGTTGACCCATTCGGCTTCTTCAAGTTTGGTTTCCATCAAGACTCTGAGAGAAGGGATCTCAACTTCAATAGGCAATACACCTTCCATACCATAGATAAGAAAAAATAGAGTAGCACGCATGGAAGTGCAAACTGAGGTCTGATAGGCATGAAGTGCAAAGAATAGCTTCTCATGCCAATCTTTGTAAGTCTCGACTATTTTCTCAACTATTCTTTTGATGTTTTTGTTGGCTACCTCGACTGCCCCATTCATCTTTGGGTGATAAAGGTTAGAATTATGATACTGGATCTTGAACTATAAATAGACTACTTGCATCATTTTATTATTTAAGTTGCCTACATTATCTGTGATGATTTGGTTTGGGAGGCCATATCTACAGATGATGTCTCGCTTGACAAACCTATAAACAATCGATCTAGTGACATTAGCATACAAGGCAACCCCACCCACTTAGTGAAATAGTCAATTGCTACTAAGATAAAATGATGCCCATTGGAAACTTTGGGGGTGATAGCTTGATCACGTCCATGCTCCACATGGAGAAAGGCCATGGGGCCGTCATAACGTGAAGTGGTGTCGGAGGGACATTGATCTTGTCAGAATAGATTTGACACTTATGGCATTTTCGTGCATAATTGATGTAGTCTCTTTTGAGGGTCAACCAGTAATAACCCGCTCTTATGATTTGCTTGGCCATTCGATGTCCATTAGCGTGTGTGCCATAAATCCCTTCATGAACTTCTTCTAGGATCTTTTTGGCTTCAAGAGTATCAACGCATCTGAGCAATACTTGATCGTGGCCCCTTTTGTACAAGATTTTTCCATCGAGAATAAATCCCATAGCCAACCTTCTAATAGTTCTCTTATCATTTCAGTTGCCTGTTTGGGATACTGATCCTTGATGTAACAAAGGATGTCATAGTACCATGGTAGGCCATCCTTCTCTTTTTTGATGCTATAACAATGAATCATAGTTATGTAGATGCTTATCTAGATGGGAGCAATGTCTGACTCCTGGTTGACTTTAAAAATGGATGATAATGTAGCCAAAGCATCAACTATTTGGTCCTCTTCTCAAGGTAAATGTCGAAAACTAATATCATCAACTTCTTTCTTGAGTTCTGCTATCAGTTTTCCATACTGCATCAGCTTGGCATTATGAGTTTACCACTCTCCTTTCAATTGGTAGATGACTAGGGTCAAATCACTGAACATTTGTAATATCTTGATATTCCTCTCGATGGCTACTTAAAGCCCCATGACACAGGCTTCATATTCTGCAATATTATTCATGCAGTCAAAATTTAATCTTGCTGTGAACGGATAATGACTCCCATCAGGTGACATCAATATTGCCCCAATTTCATGTCCTAGAGCGTTTGATACTCCATTAAAATACATCTTCCAGGATTGATCTTGGTTGAAGGCATCTTCATTCTCAGAAATGCACATTAGATCTTCATCTGGAAAGTTAAAATTTAAGGGTTCATAGTCATTTGCCACTCGACTTGCCAAAAAGTCAGCTATTGCACTACCCTTGATGGCCTTTTGACTAACATAGGCAATGTCATATTCAAAAAGCAGGACTTGCCATCTAGCTATCCTTCCTGATAGTGTAGGGCCTTCGCATAGATACTTGATAGGATCGAGCCTTGCAATCAACCATGTGGTGTGATACAACTTATACTGCCTAAGTCTCTTGGCTATACACACTAAAACACAGCATAACTTCTCGACTGTAGAGTAATTACAGTCATATTCTGTAAACTTTTTGCTTAAGTAGTAGATTGCTTGTTCCTTCTTTCCTGACTCGTCATGCTGCCCTAATACATAACCCATAGACTTATCAAAGACTGCCAAGTAAAAGATTAAAGGTCGACCGAGCACCAGTGGCACCAACACTGGTGGGCTTGATAGATAATGCTTGACTTTCTCAAAGGCTTCTTGACATGCCTTATTCCACTCTCCTGGATTTTGTTTGCAAAAGAGCCAAAAGATAGGGTCATATTTGTCAATGAGCTGGGATATGAATCTAGCTATGTAGTATAGTCTCCCTAAAAAGCTTCTCACTTCCTTTTGGGTTTGAGATGGTGGGATATCTTGAATGGCTTTGACTTTGTCTGGGTCAATTTTGATCCCTTTTTCGCTGACTATAAAGCCTAAAAGCTTACCCAAAATGACTCTAAAGGTACACTTGGCAGGATTTAATTTGAGTTGAAATTTTCATAGCTGTTTAAAAAGTTTCTGAAAGCCTGTGACATGCTCATCTTTTTTCATTGACTTGGTAATCGTGTCATCAATGTAGACCTCAATTTCTTTATGCATCATGTCATGGAATAGGGCTACCATGGCCTGCTGATAGGTTGCCCTAGCATTTTTGAGTTCGAAGGGCATGACATTATAGCAAAATATCCCCCATATAGTTACAAAAGTTATTTTCTCCATGTCTTCGGGTGCCATCTTAATCTGGTTGTAGCTTGAGAATCCATCCA
>JBBYHM010395147.1:0-64962 GCA_038381775.1 Adansonia rubrostipa | reverse complement strand
GCGTATATGAGATTAAATCTTTTTCATCAAAACTTGGATCATTTCTATAAGATTCATGCATTCGAAGAGGGTTATATTGAAATAGTGACAAGTTAAGATCGAAAGAATCGAAATCGAGATAAGACATAGCTAGTAAGGTTTTGATTTCAGGCGTCGCAAAGAGGTTCGTACCTCATCGCGCGTAACCAACTCCCGAACCCAAACACCGAATCTTTGCATTAAGTAGACCACGGGATTGATGTTTTGAGTTTAGTAACTCAAAACATAGGTTTCAATAAGCATCTGATCGTGCCTAGCCCGAAATAATCGATGGCGACTCCAAACGTTGGCCATTTCGTGATGGTCATCCGAAACTAATAAGATGAGTGATTCATCTTAAGGTCCCCTTCACTATATCATAAGTCAAGAATCCGTACATTCTTGTTCTCATCTCATCGCGAAAGAAAGTCTCGGTCAAAAAGATATTTCCAAGTCGAGAAAATATTTTAAGTCGTGTGCACCCATAGATCCGCGAAGATCCACCCCAGGGTACGTTGCGACAATAGCAAAGCCATTTCATTGTCAAAATAGATTAGTAGCATTCATCTTTGCTATTTTTAAAATGTTTTTCACATTCACAAAATCTATGGATTCATGACTTCCTAAATAATTTAACTCTTAATCAATTTACTCATATTTTTCATGTCTCTTAAGTGGCTACTTAAGATGACCATTAATATGGAAAGCATACCAGAGAATGACAAAAGCCACCATTTCATTAGTTTCTTATACCATTCTTTTCTTTTACAAATAATATATCATGCAATCTGTCATGATTCCATAATATCTCATTTTTCTTGGTATTTACCAAGGTATAGTCATCCATTTTACAATCTCAGACTAATCCTATTTAAATATTTTTGTTTAGCCTTTCCCAAGAGTATGTTTACATGGATTCAAACACTGGTTCTCTTCAGTATATATGAGTATGCCTTACTACTCATGCCACACCCATTTAGATATAATATCTCCTTTAAAGATCATTTACAAATATTATATGTCATAAATATAAATGAATTTGATCATATTCATCAAATGACTATATTTTATAGTCTTATTCAAACTATATCCACTAGTAAATCATATGCATTATGATCTAAAAATGATTTTAAAATGAAAGTAAATACACTAATTAAAGCAAATAATGATTTAAAAATGAAAATCAAACCAAATAATGATCACTAAATTTTTATAACCAAATTAATGACTATTATTAAGTAGTATCACTTTTCAATAGAAGATTTAATTTACATATCATGATAGTGATTATATTATGAAAGTCTATGCTTTCTAGCTATTCCACCTTTTACTAGAAAATAAATCATGCAAATATCCTAGCATATGATTAATTCCATTTCTAGTCAAAATCACTCACCAATATTAAAAATTTGTAGAACAATCTAACATTTTCTTTCGTAAAATCAATAATTAATCCATATAAAAATAACAAAAATTGGTTAAATAAATCTAAAATTATATTTTTATTAAACCCTTCTAACATAAATAGTCCAATATAAAGCCCATTTAGCTTTGTATTTATCCTTAGCCAATTATCAATTCAAAAGAAATGACACTGTAGAGTTACATTTGCATAACATAAATCTAAACGAAAGTTAATAGTTTACTTTTCATTCATTAATGTAGGCACCTAACTTTTTTTGAGCCTTTTTCGAACAAACCATGCCTAATTGGAAACTTTTAGATGAAATATACCCATTTCTTTTGCTAAGCCCATTTCTGACATCTTAAGACCCAATTGGAAGGTAATAGAATAAAATAATAAAAATAAAAAATTGGGACGATAGCTGGGTGTAATGTCATCTAGCACTATATGCGACAAGGCGCTAGATGAAAGAATTTTTTTAAGAAGGTTTGAAATACCTAGGGACCATATTAAAAAATGTCAAAAAAAAAGGTCATCAAAGTCATCAAGGTCATTTGAACAAGCACGGATCAGTCATTCATTATGCCTAGCCATAGTAAGATGTTCGAAGAGCCAAAGTGCTTAAAATTAACATGTTTTCATGTATATATTGAAACAAGGTCTTAGTATATTGATATGAGGCCTCCACGTTAGCAAAAATTAAAATTTCACAGGTTGTATTGATACAACATGTCATTGTATCGATACATTGCTTCATGTATCAATATATTAGAGCCCGTTTGCTTCTATTTATTTTATCCTACCCTTTTTTTGTTAGTGGTTCAAAATTCCTTATGTTTCTCATTCATCCTATTCTTTTCCATTTTACAAGCATATCTTAGCAGAATTTTGTTCTCTTATCACAAGTCTTGTGATATATTATTATATATATGATATACGTACAAATCAATACTCTTGAGCAAGGAATACTTGTTATATTGATACCAGGTTTGGCAGTAGTTAAAGTCATAATTTTTGGTCAAAATATATCAATACACTAGCTTCTGTATAGATACCATGCTCGTGTATGGATACGTTCTTTAATGTATTGATACATGTTCTATTTATCTATACAAAATACATTGTATCAATACACAAAGGCAAAATAGCTTGGTTCATAACATTTTAATCATTTTGCACCATGACATTAAAACACAAATTGGACCACATTTTTGGCACCAAAAATCACCCAAATTCATACCAAGCCTTAACATTGGACTTGTGATTAGATCAATTACATTTTTTTAGGCCTAAATAGCCATGATAGGGTACCTTTTCGTGACTTAATGCAATTTATTTGAGGGCACTTTGGTACCTTCTTATAGCTCAGCTGCATAAAGTGGCCCCTATCCACTAGTTTAGCTAAGCAAACCAATAAATTTGAATGGCAGTTAAGCATGGCACCTTGTCCATACATGAGGCACATGTATCAAAACCCTAAAATACTCTTGCTTTTTGCATTTTCTCTTCACTATTCACATAATCATATAAGGCCAATTTTAGCTAAACATTCACACATTTAGCGAAGATTCATTCTCAGCAAAAACATTCACCCTCACACATTCTCTCTACACACAACAACCTCCAAAGAAACCTTAATCTTTCCCAATTTCGTAACTTTCTATACCTTCCCTAAGAAATAGCTCCATGACACCACTTTAAGCCATTTTTGCTTGTTTTTCTTCTTGCTAACTCATAGCAAGTAAGAAAAAGCTACAAAGGCAACATCTTTGCTTAAAAAAAAACTTATCTTTTGGGAAAAAAAGCTGCTAGAACTCTTGTTGGCATATTTTCTTAACTTGTTTCTTCATTTTGTTGCCATTTTCATGTTTTTCATCATGGTAATGACTTTTTTTTTTGGAACCATGACCATTTATACCTTGTTTTTATGTTGTCATGAAATTTCTAGCCCTTATTCATGCCATGAAAATACACTCCTTTATGCCTATATCATATTTCATGCCTCCAAGAATATATTGTAACATGTTCATGTATTTTTCTTTACCTAACAATCATGTCTTTATACTGCCATGAAATTTTCAACAAGTGTTCATGTCATGAGAACACTTTCTTCTATGCTCATATCATGTTTTATGCATTAAAAAGCATATTCTAGCATGTTCATTCATCATCCATATTTCCTTGCATTTTTTATATGTTTCTTGATATTCAAGCATGTTTTTATAATTTGATGCCACGTTTAGATGTTTTATATAAGTAAAGATTCTTGTTCGATGCCTTGTTCTTGTTGTAAAAATCTATTTTCCAAAACCTCCCCAAGTTAGGTTCATGTTAACTTTAATAAATGAGGACTAAAATGGACCTAATGTTTTCTATTAATTGGTCTTTCAATCTTGGGGAAAAATCAAGCTTTCCATGTTTGGATCCAAGGTTAAATGAGGCTGAATGTTTTTATTTTCACAAAATAAAATGTTTTTTTAACTTGTCATAAACTACTTATACCTTGGTCTTTTGTCTAGAGTCCTTTGCTTGTGACATGGTTATTAGGCTGTTTCATCATGCCATACAATTCTAGGATTGTGCAAATGAGCTTGTGAAGCTACTATAACCGACCACCTCTTGTCACGAACATTCAAATGTCCATGGCCCAAGTTTAGTTCTAGGAAACCCAAAAAACTAAGAAAGTCTCCTATTTTGTGCTTATAGCACTATAACCATGATTTAAAAATCATTTCTAAATCATTAAAAATTTTCATGATTTTTTTATATTTTCCATAAAAGTGCATCAAATTATCTTTTCAAAGGTGTCTCATTTGCCCTCTGATCATTCCAGATGAAGAAGTTATGATTTTTCAAACCAACCTTGTGTGAAATCCCTAGAATTAGTGATTTGCATTTTGTTTAGGCCATTTTGGCCCACTAGATGATTTTTCTGGATTCTTGAAATATTCTTCCTAAAAATTCTGGGAATTTCCCTTTTGTAAAGGTATCATTTGTGATTTATCAATTCCAAATGAGTTGGGTATGATTTTTCAAAATCCACTACACCTTTTTCGCTGCACATAATGTCAGCATTATATTGACCCAACTTCGAAAATTATGTCCTCCTGGAAAGTGATTTTTTAGGATTTTTGGAATATTTTTACATTTAACTTTATCGAATCACCTTTCTGATGGTACCTCACTGACCTTTAAAACCTTTAGACCAATCTGGAACAAAATTGAAAGTAAGGATAATATGATGTTGTCCTCTATTTTAACATTTATCAAAATTAATCGATTTTCTAAAATTCTCACTTCAAGGCATTCAGATACCTCCAAATAAGTTCGATCAACCCTGTCAAGTTAAAAAAAATGTGTCAACGCTCTTAGGCTCAGATCAAGGCATAAGCATTTTTCAAATTCCACCATTCCTATTTTGTCAATTTCTCATTTTTAAACAAAAAATCATTAATTTTATCAAAAATTGTTAGAAATGTCACATGGCCAAGAGATTACCAAACCTTTATAAATTTAAGTCTTTCAATCCCGTCTTTTCAAAAATTATCAAAAATTTCACCTTTGAGGATACTCCAACCCTACTTTTCGAAAGTTCACTCAAAAATCAATTTTTTTTGTCTCCTAAATTCCACCATATTTTTTAATTCCAAACTCATTTAACAAGCCTCAGTCAATCTATGAATCCAAACATGCCTCAAAAATTGTTAATTTGGCTATTTCTAGATAACCAATGATAATTACGAGATATTCTGGTCGTCCCTTCCCTTTCCCTCTTTTGTGTGATTTATTTTACACAAATATTGTATTATCTTTAATATGTCTTACTAACACGTTTCCTTTTGTGGTGTCCATTTTTTCATTCATATTTCCAAATTGTTTTCAAAAATTACAAGGCAATGTTCTAGTCGGTATCTCTCTAGTTTTAGATTCAAAATATCTTATTTTTAAGATTTAATCTGAAGATCATTTTTAGTCGAAAACCTCTATGTTCTTCACCTCTTTGGGGTGCATATGAGATTAAAATTTTCTTTAAAACCCGAGTTTACAATTCTATACAAAATTCATGCATAAAAGGGGATTATATGAAAATAATAATAACAAGTCAAAACCGAGGAAATAAAAACCGATGCAAGACATAGCTAGAAGGTATCAATTTTGGGCATCATGAGGATGTTAATACTTCTTGCACATAACCAACTCCCGAACCCAAATAACAAATCTCTAGACCCCGTAGACCTTGCAATCAATTTTTTTGAGTTTCGTAACTTAGAATGTTGGTTTCAATAGGTATCCGATCACGCCTAGCCTAATCAGTGGTGACTCCAAGCGTTGGCCACTTCGTGGTAGCCATCTTAAGACCAATTAAACAAGTGATTTGTCTGATAGTCATCTTTCCATATTACAAAAAGAAATCCCGGTCGTGAGGACACTTCCTCATCAAAGATTTTATCATTTCCTTCAAATATTTTAAGTCATGCGCGTTTCTTGCTCCGCGATGATTTTTTACAGGGAGCACGTTGCAACAATTGACAACCAATAAAAATAGAACCAAATAAATAAATCAACACAATTTACCATATCAATAGTCATGATTTAAAATCCAAACTTCTTGCATCTAAAATTTTGACCATACACGTAAATGAATATGAATCTTTAACGTGCCTACTCCATTGAAATAAACCTTTTACCAACAACCATATATAAAATAAATTATATACTTGGACCATGACCATACCAGACATAATTTTATTA
Source organism: Adansonia rubrostipa (assembly GCA_038381775.1). Taxonomy (NCBI): domain Eukaryota; kingdom Viridiplantae; phylum Streptophyta; class Magnoliopsida; order Malvales; family Malvaceae; genus Adansonia; species Adansonia rubrostipa. The sequence continues at coordinate 58,787 of JBBYHM010395147.1, read as the reverse complement.
TTTTTTCTTGCATGCCTCGATCAAGAATCTCATAAAATTGTAATATTAAAAGCTTTATTGAAAATTTTATGAAAGAAGCCAAAAAATAAAAATATTGTTAAAGTAAAATAACTTGAAGGTGCGTAGAATACTTTTTTTTAAGTTTTTAATATATTTTCAAGATAAAACAAAGTTCTCAATCTCCGCACAAAATAGAGAAAATGACTAAAAGAAAAAAAAAATCTTTACATAAATAAGAAATAAATATATCTTTTTGTAAAAATTTTGCTATTTTACAATAACTTTAAATATGAAAGTTATGTCTTTAAAAGATAACTTTTACAAAGAGTTGTCTTAAAAACATAATTAGTCATAAACAATTAGGAATAATTATAATTTCAGAATTTAATTATTCTAAAACTGAAGTGTAATTAATCGTTTCATATGCTAAATTCTAAATAATATAAGATTAATTGTCTACCAACGTTATAAACTAATAACACCCAGTCCTGAATTACAAGAATTATCAGGTACAACAACAGTCTCATCAAAACGCTTCTGAAAGAGTGACCCAGTCAGGGAGAGCTTTACTGTGGCCTGTGTTGAACTTAAAGATTTAGGCAATTTTCCATTAGCACAAACACTACAAAACATTTTATTCATTTGACCCTGTTCATGCTACATGTAAACAACATAAACCACCAGAATTGATGAATAACATAGTAGCAATTAAAAGAGTACAATGTTTATTCCTAGTTATAGTTGCTCAAACATATGTGACAAGGCTGGAAAATACACCATGTCAGACATCAAGATGATGCAGCAGCAGCAGCCTCCTCTTGCAGCTGTTTTACCTTGGTGATGTAATCGCTCATTGCTTCCTCCTTAGATTTCCCTATCAGAAAAAAAAAAAAAAAAAAAAAAAAACAGATTTAAACATATGTGATTGAAATATTTAAACAATGTAAACAAAACAATCTCTACTGATGAACAGCCACCTTCAACAGCCTTCCATGCATCCCACTTGTACTTCTCCTTCATGTTGAACATTCCAGGACGGCCTTCAAATTGGAAAAAAAAAAAATGCATGAGCCCCAAGCATAGTAAATAAAGAAAAGGTCAAAATGAGTTATATGTTATATACTAACTGGTATTCACTGGTCCAACAGTAGCTTGCTTGTAGAGTCCATAAAGAATAAGCTTGCTTTCATTTGTTGTATTCTCTGGAAGGGTCTTAGCTTTCTCAGCCTACTCCTCGAATTCCTCCTGTAGAGTCAAGATACAACATTAACTTATTAAAAAGAGATGAAGATCTCAAGTTCAAAATCGCCTCTACTTCAGGAATTTGCATCTGAACTTTTGTCTTTTTGAGGGATAAGATGGAAGTGCAACAATAGCAAATATGCAGTTGACCATGGAAAGAAAAGCAGGCCATGAACGGAATGGCATGGCAAGGCAACACCCTGGGCAAAGGCCAGTGTCCTTGATTAGTAATTGGAGATTGGATAGAAATACAAAAAGCTTCTAAATGATTTTTGTTTGTTTTTATTTATCGAACACAAATCTAAGCAGAGTACACGTACTTCCAGCAGTAACAGAGGTAGTAGATGTTTTCAGCGTGTTTTAAGTTACTTTAGTATAATTGTAGCTGAAAGCAGTAAGCCAGTAACAGAAAATTGATGAATCAAAGAAGAAATCCATAGATTTGTCGATTACTTCAGTGGAATCAGTTGAACGCAATGCCTAAAACTTCCAGATCTGGGGGTAATCTACTTCAGATGATTTCTTTTTAACATCAATTAACAATTTTGCCAAGAAAAATCATAAAAAGGATCAGCAGAAGCAATTAATCGGACAAAAAAAATCATAAGAAGGATCAGCGGATGCGGTTGAGTGGGTGAATGAATGAATCATCAAAACATACAATCCAAATAATAAAACAAATAAATTAAATTGTGAATGGAAATGAAAGGAAAGGAACGGAAATCAAACCTTCAAACCCATTTTTTTCTCTCAGTAGATGATGAAAGCGTAAGGCAGACACCACTTTCTTGGCTTCTATGTGTTTTACTTTCCTGGACCAAGACTGAGACTGCCTTCTATTTATAGGAGCTGCCCAATGACGTGGTAGGGTAGCCTTTCTTTTTCTAAAATAAATTAAAAATAATTTTATAAATAACATTTGACTCGTTGATATATTAACATTAATTTTTATATTATTTTAATTTGTAAATTAAAAAGATATTATTTTATAAAATAAAAATATTTGTATTTTTTTAAATCTACTACCTCCGCCGCTTTTTCATGTTACGCTTCATAAATTTTGTTCTTATATAAAATTTTATTAATAAGATAATATTATTTGTAACTGTCATTTATGTAACCAGCAATTTAAAAATTTAATAAATAATAATAATTACCTTTGTTAATTTAAAAAAATTTTTATATTCGTATTTTTATATATTATAAATAATATTTGTCATCGCATGAATACCGACTGTTTTACTTATTTTTACATATATAGTTATTCTATTGAAAAAAGAATATATAGTTATATATTTTAAAAAATAAAATTACTAAAATATATATTAATCAAAATTTTTATTAACATTTAAAAATTTATTTTATATGCAATTTTATATCAAATTAATATACAAATTATTATTTTTAATATTGATGTAAAATGAATTATGAAGATAAAAGTTAATGTAAATTTAAGTTTTTTATTTGTATCAAATAAATTGATTTACTTTAAATTTAGTGAGAACTTAAAACTTCTCTGATAAAATATTGTCATATAAAACTTCTAATTATTTTTTCATTATCAAATCAATTTATTTCAACAATGTGTTTTAATAAACTTAAATTTTTTTATTTATAAATTAGATAAATCTTAGTCATAATTTATAATAGTAATTTTGAAATATAGCAAATAATAAAATAAAAAAATTTTACATTATATATATCATATATATAGATTTATTTAATTACCGAATTTATTATTTATGCATTATTCAACTTTTAAGAATTTATTAACCACTTAATAAATAATTATACAAATTTATTTATTATATATTAAAATAAAACCATCCTTGGGTCTATTGGTTGGAAGATGGGTGAGGAAAAAATTTTAAAACCTAGGTGTTTATGGTCGAGTCGAGCCAAGCATTATATGAGCATCATTAACACTAACTCTAATTTGAATCGACTTAAAATATAGGCTTAAAATTTTGCATAAGTCGCCTCATATTTGCAAATGAGAATCAAAGTCCATTTAAGACTACTTATATTATATTTTTTAATTTATTTTTTTAAATATATATTTTTTTAAATTTGATTTTTAGTAATTTAATATCTTTATTAAGTTTTAAAATATAAACATTTAACATATATTTTAATGTATACACTAAAATATAATATATATTATATGATAAAAATTATAAAATCTATAAATATAAAATTAATATACGAATTGAAAAAAGGAGTTGGGTCAAGCCAAGCTTGAACTTCGAATGTTTAAGCTAAGGTTTGATCTATTTTGCATATAAACTTTTTTTTTTCAAAACTCATTTTTTTTTACTTTATATTTTGCTCGAACTTTTTCAAATAATAGATAAATTTTAAACAAGTAACTTAACTTACGAATACCTTTATTGAGTGAAAAAAAAATAGTGTGTATGAGAACATTTTATTCATTGGGTAACATGTTACCCAAACAACGTGACACGATTTGATTGCAAGAAGATTCCGTTTCATCTCAAATAAGTAAAGGAAAATGTTAGTTTAGTGATATTAATTAAGATAATATTAAAAGCATGATACATATAATTAACAAATGTTTTTTAATTTTTGTAAAAATAATATATTAATGGTAAAAATTTTTTTCAAACCAGTAATTAAATAACCTGTAATCATTGTCTATTGGTATGAGTTAAGCAAACTTAAAATATATCACATATATATATATATATATATAATTTTTTTATGCATACATGGACAGTGGAGGTTATTATAGTATATTTAAGAAAATAAAAGAAAAAAAAAAAAAAGCCAACAGTCTTGCTGATATGTTAGTAAATCATTGAGATCTGACCTTAATTATAAAAAATAAAACGGCATTTGTTAATCATTTAATTTTATTTTTAGAGTTTTTAAAATTTATAAGTGTGTTAGAACGTAATAAATTTATAATTTATATCTTTTTATTATTATTTTTAGTAATGATCACTAAAAAGATACTTTTAAAGTTAATTAATATATTACGTGAAATATTAATTAATGTTTAATAATATTAAATTAAAAAAATATAATTAATAAATTATTTTTTTTGAATTTGATAAAAGTAATTTTTTGAATGTAAAAAAATTTGAAATTAGTAATTAAATAATTTTTACTTGCTGTTTAAGCATCAATTAATCAAATCCACATATTAAATATAACTAAAATTGGTTACACTCACTTTATGAGTGTTTAAGAACTAAATAATAAATAAAAAATAAAAAATTTTATTAATATGGATAATTTTTTTTGGAAAAGTTATTGGTTTTTTTTTAAAAAAAGTGAGTAGTTTTTGAATTTTAATAATATAAAAAATTTAAAATACCAAAATATTCATAACATTATATTTATTTGTTTTTTATTATTTTTAATTATACTTTAGATTATTTTGACAAAGAGAGTAACCAAGTTAGATTATAGTATTAAACTCAATAATTCATTTTATATTAATATAAATAATAATATATTAAACGTAATTATTAATAATTTTATTTATTTTTTAATATATTCATAAAGATATATTTATATAATAATTAAAAAAAACTTTTAATGCATTCATTAATAAAATCCTTCTCATTAAAAGAATCAGAAGGTTAGATTTTGACGTTGTCAGCGATCGGGAAGAATCGGGAAGAAAAAAAAAAAAGGAAAAAAGGGAAAATATAGATGGAGAAAAGAGACGAAAGAAAAAGAGATGGGCGGAGAAAACGAAGCAGGAAATAATGTTGATAGTTGGTGGGAACACTTAAATTATAATAATTAATGCTGATAGTTGGTGGGAATGCTTGAATTATTAAAACGATAATGTTGATATTTTCGATGAGCATCTTCCTCAATCCTCGTTGTCTGTTTAAATGCCAGGCGCGTGTGTGCTATGCTTCACGGGTTGGGCCGGATTCCATCAGGTCATTTCAACGTATCGTATTGATTGTTTTTCTTTAATTACGATTATAAATTGATATCAATATAAATTGACATATTATTTTAAATTTATTAATATTTTTTTAAAATATTATTTATATGTATAACTTATTTTTTTAGTTATTTAATAAAATATATGTACACTTATAAATGAACATCAATTAGATACATATATTTATATGTTTATATATAAATTTAATTTTTTTAAAATTATAAATATTTGATATTAAAAATTTGTAATACAAAATAGAAGTTTATTTTTGTACGATACAAATACAAATTTAAAAATAAAATAGTTTAAGAGTGTCTTAATATTTTGATATATCTTTTTTGTAAATTTTGTTCTAATAATAAATTATTAATTGTTTTATTAACATGATGGAGAGCCGAGGCAATTATGGACGTTAAACCAATGATTTTTTTCGAGTCCTTGATTCAAATTGTTTAATTAAATATATATTAAATATTAAATATTAAATATATAATTTTAATATTAAATAAGTGTTAAAGATACTTGTTGCAACCTATCTTTCACGGGATACGAACCCTAAGGCATATTAGGTACTTTTTTTTCTAATGTGTGCTGAGAACTCATGATGAGAAGAAGCGAATTGATGAGTTGTTGGGAACTTGCCATATTGTATATTGAGTTCCCAACGAGGGAACTACTAAATAACATTAGGAACTCGCCTACTCAATTATTTTAGGAAAAATTCTAAAAAAGTGAAATTAATAAATAGTTATTAAATAAAAGTAAAAGCCAAAAAAAATAATTTCAAAGAAGAAAATGATACTTATTGAAATTATTAATAAAGAGATAAAAATTACTTATCTACCTCTCTTTGGTCTGCTGACCGACTCTCCTCTATATATATATTTACATAAATTATGTATATATATATAAATTATCTATCGTGTCAGAAAGAATATGATTTTTTATATATCTGTCACATCTCTCAGGTTTTAAAAAATCTAGTAGCCATTAGCCAAATATTATCTGTCATGTCAAAAAGAATCGACTCCCCATGCATTTGTCACATCTCTCGAGTTCTAAGAAATCTATTATTCATTAGTCAAATATTAATTGTCGTGTAAAAAAAAAATCTGATTCCCCATGCATCTGTCATATCTCTTAAGTTCCAAGAAATCTATTAGTCATTAGTTAAATATTATCTGTCGTGTCAGATGAAATTTGATCCTCCATGCATCTATCACATCTCTCGGGTTCCAAGAAATCTATTAGTCATTAGTCAAATATTATTTGTCATGTCAGAAGAAATCTGATTCTCCATGCATATGTCATATCTCTTAAGTTCCAAAAAATCTATTAGTCATTAGTCAAATATTATCTATCGTGTCAAAAGAAATTTGATTCTCCATGTATCTGTCACATCTCTCAGGTTACAAGAAATCTATTAGTCATTATTCAAATATTATTTGTCATATTAGAAGGAATCTGATTCTCCACGCATTTGTCACATCTCTCAAGTTCCAAGAAATCTATTTGTCATTAGTCAAATATTATATGTCGTGTCAGAAGGAATCTGATTCTTCATGCATCTGTCACATCTCTCGATTCCAAAAAATCTATTAGTCATTAGTTCTATATGATATAAACTACTAACTTTAAATGATATAAAAAAATGTTATATAAATAACAAGAATACAGATAAAAACAGAAATTATACAAGAATTGAACATACATATTGGAGAAATGATAAAAATACTTATTATACAAATAATTGAACTCAAAAGATGTGACATTACATGGGCTATCGGATTCTTTCTGACATGATAGAAAAAAGAAGACTAATGCCTAATAAATTTTTTGAAACCCGAAAGACGTGATAGATGCATGTCTTAGAATCCGAAAGATGTGACATATGCATAGGGTGTCGGATACTGACATGATAGAAAAAAGAAACTAATGCTTAATAAATTTTTTGAAACCTGAAAGACGTGATAGATGCACGTCTTCGAACCTGAAAAATGTGATATTGCATGGGGTATCAGATTCTTTCTGACATGATAGAAAAAAGATGACTAATGCATAGATTTTTATTTTTACTCCATTATAAGTATCTTAGTTCATTACTCTCATTTTCAATCACTTTCATTGTCATATTCTTTCAAATTTGTGCGAGATTTGTTTGTAATGTTTATTGATAGTGTTTCTTTATTCTAGCCTTTATTATTTCCTACTAAACATGAATTTGACAAAATGAGCAATAGAATTGTCGCACTAGTCTACTTTGATGGACAAATTTTCAATAGCGAAGAAGGTGTTACATTCCAAAGTGATCGTCCAAAAAGTATTAGTGTTGAGGAAGACATCATAATAGAGGAATTGAAGAATTCATACAAAAGTCAAAGCTGTGAACAGAAGAAAAGTATTGGAGATAAGTATAGGCTTTCTATTTTTATGGGGGATTAATGTGTCCGATATAGGAGTTTCCCAGTTGAAGATGACGATGATGTGAGATGCATGTTAGATGCCCATCAACAATTTCCTCATGTCGGCATAATTAAGTTACATGCTGAGCTAGAGGATGTTAATGATGATGGTGGGCTTTCAAATATCTATACCACATGCAACGTACTACTGCCACAAATTTCATGGCCCGGATGTCAACCTCTTTTTGATGCATAGGTTATGATGAATAATTTTGTTGAATCCTTCCATTATTCATCTGTGCCACCAACAATTCCTACCACCAAAGATGATGCACCACACACCTCCATGGTGATAGAGTGTCCAATTAAAGGTGTTGAAATGGAAAATGGAGGACCAAGTTCATTCAATGTTGATCTCGATCCTGATCAGCCATCTGGACCCTACTGTGAATACGTTGGAGACTTAATGAGCCAGAAGAGTATACTAAATTTGATTTTCAGTGATGACAATAATGATTCTGACCCAAATGTCGCAGCTAACATTAACGTTCATTATTTGTCATCTACTACTGGAGGTAGTGGTCCTTTTTATCAGTTTGAGCCTGCGTCCTATATGTGCATCCTCGATTTGGATGCAATGCACAAGGTAGAATTTCTAGAATATGCTCCTACCTTAAGTATGCAATTAACCTAGAATCCATCTACTCATGATCTTTGTGTAGGGATGCAGTTTACTACGAAAGATGAGGTGCTTTTAGCTATCAAGCACTCCGTAGATTACAGAGTTATTGAATCTACGCCGACCAAGTATCATGGTAAGTGCAAAATGCATGGAACGGGGTGCAACTGGAGTATAAGGGTAACATTCTTAAAAAAAAAACAAGTTTGGGGGATTAAAAAATACAATGGCTCTCACACTTGCACATCTGGATGAATTTCACAAGATCATATAAAATTAGATTCGAACATGATTTGCTCATACATCTAGACGAATTTCTGTTTCAGTTTTAGTTATGGAGATATGGAATAGGTATGCATACATGACCTCCTATAAGAAAACATGGAACAAAGCAGAAGGCAATTGTTCGACTATTTGGCGATTGTGATAAATCCTACAATAATATGCCAAAATGGTTAAGTGTAATGCAACAGTTTGTTCCTAGTACAATAATGGAATTACAGATCATACTTGCATACCACAGCCAACTATTGGTGCAAGGTAAACGTATTTTCTAGCGACTTTTTTAGACTTTCAAGTCTTGCATTGAAGGCTTTCCATTTGCCAAGCCTATTATGCAAATAGATGGTACATTCTTATATGAAAAATACCAAGGAACATTGTTGTTAGTTATTGCACAAGATGGCAATCGAAAAATTGTACCAATTTCCTTTGCAATTGTGGAGGGTGAGACAAATGAGGCATGGTTATTTTTTCTCTGTAATTTACGTAGATATGTTGTTACATAACCTAGCATTTACTTGATTTCTAATCGACATGAATCTATCAAATCTGTCATCAGAAACATAGTTAGTGCATGGAAACCTTCACATGCATATTATATATATTATATTCGATATTGCAGCTAATTTCATGAGGAGGTTTAATAATAAGGACTTGCATCGACAAGTTGTTAAAACGGGCGTGTATTCGCAATTATGATTATTTAATCTATTACACTTCCAAATTTTAATTTTATTAACAGGCTGTTTACAAGTCCGAAAATTAACATATGATTTTAACAGCGTATGAGTTGAGGCGACTTTATTTTTAGTGATACTATAAAAATTTTTGTGCAAAAAATGCAGAAGCGGCCGATTGGATTAATAAGATCCCGAAGGAGAAATAGGCTCAATCATATAATGAAGGAAGATGCTATGGACATATGACAATGAACCTAGCTGAATATATAAATTCAATGTTGAAGGGAACTCGTCATCTTCCTATTACTGCTTTAGTCCAAGCAATGTATTTTAGGTTGGCTGAACTATTTGTTAAAATAGGGAATAAGCAGATAGCAATGATAGAGGCGGGCCACACATACTGCGAAACAATTACTGATGCCATGCGAGAATATCGAAGAAAAGCTAACTCTCACCTTGTTTATGGGTTTACGCAAGCAAATCAATCTTTCCTAGTTGAAGAGTTAGAAAACCCAAAGGAAGGAGTTGTGGCTTCAAACTACAAAGTTATATTCAATCGAAGAAACTGGCACTAACCTTTGGCTTACCACTTCTAATTATAATTCTAGGTCTTTTAATTAGTAGTTAGACCTAAAGTAGTCAATACCATCAGTGCGCATACTGTTTTTATCTAGCATTAGTATGTACTCGTACCAGTATATTTTGACGTATCATTTATTCATATTTTTAAAATATTTTTCATACATATATATTTACAGCCTATTTTCAAGTTTTTTAATAGTACATATGCATATAAATATATTTCAATTAGATACATATATATATATGGAAATATAAATTTAAAAAATTATAAATATTTAATATCTAAAATTTTTAAACATCAAATAAACAAATATAAAATATTTTAAAAATATAGTAAATTATTGTTAATTAGATCTACTATTCTAATTTGTTATGCATATTTTATTTTTAAATGTAATTATAAAAAATTAATCAAGAGAAAATTATAAAAAATTGGTTTAAAAAAAATAAATAAGTGAAAACTTGAAAAAAGTCAATCTTGTTATGTATTAGTACTGGTCAGTTTAAGTCAATGCCACTAGTACTGATTGGTACAAAAACGAAAATAGTATGCTACTAATATCGTTTTATTTTACCTCAAATATGTATTGACTAGTATAACTAGTGTTGGTAGTTTGTAATGGTGGTGGAAAAAACCCAATCCCACATTGAATAAAAAAATTAAAAGCAAACAATTTATAAATATTTATTCTAATTAAAATTGACAATTGAGTAAAAAACCTTGGCCCAAATTGTTAATGGGCTCACCTAGTGGGTTAGTAAAACTCACCTAGAGCCAATACTTATTTGATATCAAAGATGGGCATTTAGGCCACTTGGGCTTAAATTTGGTGACATAATTTAATATTTTCATATATATATTTTGAAATAATTAAATAATAATTAATCCGAAATAACTTTTTGCATCAGAAAAGTTGTATTGAAAAAACACATCATTCACCAAAGAATTATTATGTAAAGACATAATATTTAACTAAAGGTTTATCCAAAAGACAAGTCCCTTGCAAAGGTAACTTTACATTGCCTATAAAAGGGATCTTTCAATTCTGCCATTTTCACTCTTTTCTTTAGAAGTTTATGATTTTGTTATATCCTGGAGGTATTATAAAGTCTTAAGAAAATTGTTTTTCATGCCTCAAAGTTCATCATAGATTCTCTTTCTCAATTATTTTTTCTAACAATCTTAAGGCTTTATAATGATAGAGACCGAACTTAATTCAAGTGTAAAGGTTCACTTCCAAAATCAAGATATTATCAAACTAGATAGGTTAAATGGGACCAACTGCATAAGAAGGAAAGACAAAATGGTGTTTCTATTAACCATATTAAAGATTTTCTATGTCCTTGATCCGAATCTACAACCATTACCAGAAGAAACAACCACAAATTCTAATGCTACTAAAAAAGAGAGGAAAAAAGGCCAAGAGGAAAAGTTCATCTCTTGTGGATATATTCTAAGCTCTCTTACTAATAGACTATATGATCTCAACAGAAATATGACTTCACTAAGAGCAATCTGGACTACACTTGAGAACGCAAACAAAAATAAGAAAAAAGGCACAGATAAGTTTTTTGCTTTAAGATACTTTGAATTTACCATGATTGATACCAAACCTATCATAGATCAAATACATGAATTGCAAATTCTAGCCTCTAAGTTAAGTGAACTGAAAATCAAAATTCCTAATTCACTTCAAGTGGGAGCAATTTTATCCAAATTGCCTTTATCATGGAATGAGTATAGGAAGAAAATATTCCATTCTCTAAAATCTTATACTATGCAAAAGTTTCAAACTCATTTGCAAATTAAGGCTAAAAATCGCATTCGAGATGCACCCATTCATGGTTCTAATGTAAATTTTGTAAGTGAGAAAAATTCTAGTAAAGGTAAAAAAAGCCTCGAATCCAAAAAAAAATTCAAAAGGACCAAGAAAAACAAGACTGATAAAATGTGCTGCCATTGTGGAATGAAAAGGGCCTTTTTATCAAGGACTACAGATATATATATATATATATATATTCTAGAATGAAGACTTGTTCTGGTTTTGAAAATACAAACAAAGCAAATCTTGTTAAACAAGATACGAAGGAACTTATCGCTTTGGTGACAAAAATGCAAATTGGCATGATTATTAAAGTTCATACGGCTACTGCAACTAAATTTTCAAAATAGTGGTTAGATTTTGGAGCTACAATTATGCATGCAATGATAAAGGGCAATTCAAAATATATAAGCAATATGGAAATCCAGAAGAGATCCTATAGGAAACCACAATATTGCTAAGGTGCTTGGCAAAGGAACTATTGAGTTAAAGTTTACTTCAGGGTAGAAATTGAAATTGCTCAATGTATTTCATGTTCCCAAAATTAGAAAAAATCTTGTATCTGTACATCTATTGTGCAAAAATGGGTTTAAAATTGTATTAGAATCGGGAAATTCTGTACTTGTAAAAAAAGGTATCTAATAATGGTATATTCAAACTAAGTATAAATGAAATTAATATTGCTTCTGTTTATACTGTTGAGCACACCTCTTCTTTATGGCATGCTAGGCTAGGACATTTGAATTACGATTCTATAAATTATATGTTTATGCATGGTTAAATTTTCTATTAAAAAAGACATAAAGATAAATGTGAAATATGTGTAGATGCAAAATTAACTAAAAAAGCCTTTTCCAAAAATTGAAAGAAATTCAAAATTATTAGAACTTGTCCATTCTGATATTTTTGAATTAAATGGTTTGCTAACAAGATGAGGCGAAAGGTACTTTATAACATTTATTGATGATTATTCTTGTTTCACCTATGCTTTATTAATTAAACCAAAGGATGAAGCATTTGAGAAATTTAAAGAATTTCAAGACAATGGTTGAAAATCAAAAGGTGAAGAAAATTAAAATTCTTCAAAGTGATAAAAGAGATGAATATTTTTCAGATTCATTTTCTTTGTTTTGTGAAGAGAATGGAATAATTTATTAAAGAATTGCACCATATACACCACAACAAAATGGTTTAGCCAAAAGGAAAAATAGAACTTTAGTAAATATGGTTAATAGCATGTCGCTAAATACTAAGCTACCTCATAATTTATTGGGAGAAGCTTTACTAGTAGCATGTCATATTACTAATAGAATTTCATTAAAAAAGTTACATGTTTCACCATATGAATTATAGAACAATGGCAGAAAACCAAGTTTAAAATTATTTTAAAGTATGGGCGTGTGTAGCCTTTTATAAAGCACCTGATCCTCACAAAACAAAATTATATCCTAGAGATTTTAAGCATATTTGTTGGTTATGCAAGAAATTTCAAAGCATATAGATTACTTGATTTAAGTTCTAATATAATTGTTGAATTTGCATATGTTAAATAATTTGAAGACAAATTTATTTTCAATGCTTTTGATCATAAGAAGGAAAATGAGAAACAAAATGGATTGGCTCCTGTAATTGGTGAGAAAAAAAAAGAGAAAATAATGATCCAATTGAGCCAAGAAGAAGCTAAAGAATAAGAAAAAGCAATATTTACGTTTTGACTTTGTTTTTCTTAAATCAATAATTTCACTAGTTAAAGGAACTGGAGCCTAAGTACTAAGTAAAACACCATTGCTTCTTAATGTAGAAGAACCTAAGACCTTTAGTGAAACAATGACTTCAAGAGATGCAGCTTTCTTGAAAGAAGATATAAATGATAAAATGGACTCAATGTCCAATAGTACTTGGGCCTTAGTTGATTTACCTATGGGTTCTAAACTTATTGGATGTAAATGGGTGTTTAGAAAAAAAAATACAATAATAATGGTTCAATATAAACCTTTAAGGCAAAACTAGTTGCCAAAGGTTTCAAGCAAAAGGAAGGTATAGATTAGTTTGATACATATGCTCTAGCAGCAAGAATAACATCCATTAGAGTCCTTATGGCTCTAGTTTTTATTTTTAAGCTACGTTTACATTAAATGGATGTTTAAACAGTCTTTTTAAATGTTGACTTAAACGAAGACGTATATGTGGAACAACCAGAAGGTTGTTTAATTCCTAGAAAAAAAAAGTTTTGTAAGTTAATTAAATCACTATACGGACTAAAACAAGCTCCTAAGCAATGGCATAAAAAATTTGACTCAGCCATATTATCAATTGGTTTTAGACATAATGGGGCTGATAAGTGCATTTACTTAAAGTTTACTAAAGAATAATATATCTTTATGTCAATGATATACTTATTTTTAGCAACAATGTGGTTGGCATAAAAGAGACAAAAAGTTATCTAACCTTTGTTTTTAAAATGAAGGATTTAAACAAGGTTGATACAATCTTGAGAATTAAATTTAAAAGCATAGTAATGACTATTTTCTTAATCAAAATCATTATATTAAAAAATTGATTGCAAAATTTAAACATCTAAATATAAAGGAATTTAATACTCCATATAATTCAAGTATGAAATTGAATGAGAATTATGATCAAGTAATTGCACAACTTGAATATGCTATTGTTATTGGAAATATAATGTATGCCATGCATTGTACCAAGCTAGATATAGCATTTGCAGTATGCAAATTATCGAGGTATACTAGTAAACCTTGTGCGATTCATTGGAAAGCCATTGAGAGAGTTCTTGGATACCTTAAGAGAACTAAAAGCTTTAGCTTACATTATTCAGATTACCCAATCATATTAAAAGGTTATTCTGATGCAAATTGGATTACTAGTGCAAATGATAATAAATCCACATCAGCTTGGATATTTACACTAGGTGAAGGTGCTATTAACTGGGCATCTAAAAAACAAACTTTTATTTCTCATTCTAGGATGGAATCTGAATTTATAGCTTTAGCTGCTGTAGACAAGGAAGCAAAATGGCTAAGAAATTTGTTATTAGATAGTTGTGGCCACAACCAATGCGAGCCATTTCCTTGTATTACGATAGTGCATCTAGAATGTCTAGAGCATATAGTGATATGTATAATAGAAAATTTAGACATATTAGCAAAAGATATGATTATATTAGAGAATTAATCTCTAATGGAGTAATTACCATAACATATATGAAATCTACAATAATTTGGTAGATCCTTTAACTAAAGGATTACTAAAGGACTTGGTAAGTAATATTACAAAAGGAATGGGTTTAAAACCCTTAATATTAGACACTAATAATGGGAACCCAACTTTTAATTAGTAACCTCCAATTATAAAGTTCAAAGGGTAAAAACAAGTTATTGATATGTGTTTATGATGCACTAGTAAAACCCATTCCAAAGAAAATTTCATACTAGTGCGGTCCATTGTATATAGAGGATGAGTCTAAACGCTTTTAATAGAGTTCATTGTTTATTGTTTTAAAGGTTCAAAGCAATGGCGACTAAGGAACTCTATCTATATAAACATAAGAAGTGGTGCCGCTTCAACATGAAAAATTAGGGACTTCTCTAGTAAATGTTTATTAAGAACAAGATAAGCACATGGCCATTTAGTGCTAAAAGTGAAAAACTTGTGACAGAAATATAAATAAATATTATATGTGATGTTTCCTCAATTTTAATGCAAGAAATTGTGGTTCAATCTGCGGACACCAATAATTTTATTAAAATTCTAAGATACATTTGCTAATTGACTCTTCAAATCAAGAGATACCATTTTGTATGCATAATGTGAAAGGCAACAAAATTAAATCACCAATATTCCAAACTAATGGGGGATTCTCGGTAGTTTATAGTGATGGTGGGGACAACCCAATCCCACATTGAATTGGACTAAGAGTGAATAATTTATAAATATTCATTCTAATTAAATTGGACAATTGAGTAAAAAACCTTGGCTCAAATTGTTATTGGGCTCACCTAGTGGGCTAGTAGGACTCACCTAGTAGGTCAATACTCATTTAATGTCAAAGATGGGTAATTAGGCCGCTTAGACTTAAATTTGGTGATACAATTTAATATTTTCATATATATATATATATATATATATTAGAATAATTAAATAATAATTGATCTGAAATAATTTTTTTGTATCAAAAAAGTTGTGTTGAAATAATATATCATTTACCAAAGAATTGTTATGTAAAAATATAATATTTAGATAAAGGTTTGTCAAAGAGGCAAGTCTCTTACAAAGGAAACTTTAAATTGCCTATAAAAAGGACTTGTCTATTATGCCATTTTTACTATTCTACTTAGAAGTTCATAACTTTGTTGTATCCTGAAAGTATTATAAAACCTTAAAAAAAATATTTTTTATGCCTCAAAGTTCGTCCTAAAATCTTTTTCTCAATTACTTTTTCTAACAACTAGTATTGACCACTCTAGTTAGACTTATTTTTATTAAATACTTTCATGTTGAATAGACTTGTTTCCGAGTTGGTCCAAGGGAAGAATTTTTAAATTTGGACTCCATTTGGTAAGCAAAAATAATTGATTATAAAATAATTAGTTTTATTTAATTTTAATTGAAATATATGTTTAAAATTGTTAAAGATTAATATAATTTTTTATTACTTTGATAATAAATTTAAACTAAATGAACTTAAATAGGCTTTAAGCATTACGAAGTGTCAACTACACCCAACCCGATTCAAGACATCTTTAATAACTTCTTTTTTTGACAACGTAATATCAATATAAATGGGACATTATAGATTTGTATCTAGACCATTTTATAAGTAATTAGATGACAATTTTTTGTACTTCTAAAGGGAAAACCTGGAGAATGATAAAAACGTAAAGGGTAACCAAAACAAGGTGATAAGCTTTACGGAGATGATGGGAAAATTAATCTATCAGGCTGATGTTGATGACTTTAAGGCTTATATTGATGATGATGTGTTGATGTTGACTTTATTGAGCATGAGGGTGGTGTAAATGTTAACAGGCGTGGTAGGTTCATTATTATTGGTGATATTGATGGGAAAGTAAATGAGCTTGATAGGCTTGGTAGTCCAACTTTATTAATGATAGTGGTGAGAAATAAAATGAGCCTAATAATAAAGGTATCATTTACGAGATTGGGAATGAGATTGAATAAGGAGATATTTTATTATTTGAGGTTGTGTGTTTGAGTGAAAATGAAAAAGAGAAAAATTGAGAGAATGGAAAATTTTTTTTAATACAACAACAGAAAAGGTAAAAATGATTTAATTCACATTTAGTGTCATTGATGGCACATATTACAAGGTTAATAGTTATATTTCATCAAAAATATAATAATAAATGAGTAAAAAAATTTTAATTTTTGTGATTAAAATTATAGTTCGGTAATCCAAATTAAAAAGTCAAAAAATAAAACATTTACAGTTTGAAAGTTGATTTTTATATAAAATAACTTCATTATCTTTATATCTTTAAACTTCTATTATTTTAAATATATATTTTTTAAGATTTTAATTTATTATTATATTTATTTTACAACAATACTAGACATTTAAAAGTTTTTAAAGTACATTTTCCATCACACTTTTTGAACCCAATCTTTCTTTTTTCTTAACATAATCGAATTGCAGATGGTGTTGAAGGTCATGAGGGTGTGGTTGCAAGACGAAATGGATATAATGGATATGCCAGTGATGATGAATGCTAAAATGTGGATATCAGAGGAACTATTAAAAGTTATAAGAGTGAGTTTACCAACTTAGGTGATTTTGCAGATTATGATAATGTTGTGCAATTTGATGAGCTTCCTGTCAGGAAGAGTAGCATTCGAATGCAGCTTGCAATTAAGTATGATATTTGAAAATAATAAACGGTTTAAATAGTTGATTAAGAAATAAAGTGTGTAATTAAGGTTCACGGGGTTAGGGTATGGTGCATTTGCTTAGGCTTTAGCCGTTCTTTTGAGAGATCTTTTTAATTAGTTATTGTGCAATTGATTGGAAATATGCCCATCTTTCACTCATATTCGGGCTGCAGACTTCGTTTGAACTGAAAATAATGCCTAAACAGCGAAATGGTTATTGGAATTCAGAATTTTTGTTTCTAGAACTTACTGGGAAACCATGGCCTGACAAGATGAGAAGCTTTTATTTGAAGTTTCGGTAATGAAAACTGCTAAACACATTATGAAATTAATTTTGTTTTTTCAGTATTGTTTCAACAATACTGTTTCCATCTAACAAGATCAGCATTTGTGCTAATATTAGACATTATATCCCAATTTAAACATTTAATTAAGTATTGTAGTCAAATATTTAAATTGGCGATGATTGGCATGCTTTGCTGTTTCGAACTTAATAGATCTTATCATGACCAGTTGCAGTGAATATGAAGATAAAAATAATCAAAATTATAAAATAACAATTATAATACCACATTCCAGCCATTGTTTAAATTCCTACTTGTCGTTAGCTATTATCGTATAGAACCTACTTGTCTTAATAGTTTTAAGGTCTGAAATCCTAAAGTGTTCTTGTTTTCTAAAATTTATTTATTAAAATGTGTGGATATATCCTTTTTAAGGATATCATATATATATACACAAATATAAATTTTGTGTCAAAAATATCATAAAGAAAATTAGAGACAAATAAAGAATTTTATTTATCAAACTTTGAGTTAGAATATGCAAATGTTCTTAGAATTAAAAAAAAATCCCTTAATTCTTTTGTTCAATAAAATTTGTATCCTAAGATTTTTAGACTTAATCTTGAATCGATGAAATTCGCTTCAAAGGTCTTTTAAACTTATTCTAGAAAAATGGAATTGAATTCCTTTCTATTGCTGGAATATATTTGAAGAGCAGCTTGAACTTATTCTTGAAAAATGGAATTGAACTCCTTTCTATTGCTCGAACAAGTTCGGTGAATAATTTCTTAAGAATTCTATAAAATAGACATAGTGTTCTTAAAATTTTCTTCAGTTCCTGAGAGATATCTTCTTGAGATTTTAGAGAGAATTTGAATTTTCAAAATATGCTTTTTCTCTTTTAATTTTGTGAATTGTGTTTAATGACCTAAAGGAGGTTCCTTTTTATAGAGTGCATTAGGCAGAAATATTTGCTTAAAGAATGTGATTTCTTTAAAAAAACTTAACATTCACATTTATCTCTTAATTAATTTAATTTAGTTAGAGATAATATTTTTAATTTATCTCTTAATTAATTTAATTTAATTAGAGATAAAATTACTTTATTTATCACTTAATTAAATTTAATGAAAGATGAATTTTGATTGGCAACAAGTGATAATTTATGATTAGTCAATTGTTTTTTCTGCAAATGCTTGCTCTAGACTTGGTTACATACATCATTTTCATGAGCGTAACAAATGGACAAGTTTTACAATTTATTTGCACCTTTGTCTTGATAAATTTGCCAATTTCAATTGCTCCAAAATCCATGTAATACACGGCCCACACCTTAATATCTGAGGATGAGAAGTAAGAAAACAAATTACCTACATAGAAGCCGCTATCGGCTCATATGGAAGAAGTCCAGATAGGCCCACATCAGAAGAAGTCTGCATAGGCCCACTTTAAAAAAGGTGGAAGAGTTTGACTTGATAAATAAAGATAAAGAAATAGAAGTCCCTACAAAGTTGCTTCATTGCGAGGCGTCCTCCTGATCAGATGAGTTCAACTTTAGTACTTACTCTAACTAAGACTACCGAGGGTTCTAGGGTACGCTCCTTAAGGAGCGGTTTTCATAAGTTTCATTTGGAATTGGTTATGTCGGTTATTTTTTTTTAAATTTTTTATATATATTATTTTATAATAATATATAAAATTATCATAATTATATAAATATATTAAAAGTTACATAAACTTTTATTATTAAAAAAATAAAATTATTAATAAATATTATAATTATGTAAATTATTATGATTAGTAATATAAGTTTGTAATACATATTTTTATTATAATTATACGTATATAATATTAATTTACATAAATTACGATAAAAGATTATAAAAATTGTAATATATATATTTATTATATTTACCTAAAATTTTTGTAAGTTACAAAAATATATTATTAATATGTAATAAAAAGTAATATTACATAAAATATTATAGTTACATAAATTTTATTATCTATTACATCCTTTTATCATCATAGGTAGTAGAAATAAGTAATATATATTTTTTATAACTACACATATATATTATTTATTTACATAAATTATGATAAAAGATAATAAAAGTTGTAATACATAAATTTATTATATTTATATAAAAATTTTGTAAGTTATAAAAAAATATTACTAACATGTAATAGAAAATAGTATTACATAAAAGATTGTAATTACATAAATTATATTATCTATTACATAAATATATTATCATAAGTAATATAAATAAGTATAACACATTTTTTTTACAATTATACAAATACATTATATATTACATAAAAGATAATGAAAGTTGTGAAACTTAATTTATTATATTTACACACCAATATTATAATTAACAAAAATCATTAAACTATAGGTAATGTACATATGTAATATATGTTATGAATAATATATTTGTATAAAGAATATTTGAAACTAATGTATTTATCTAAAAGATTACATATAAATAATACCATATTACATACAAACATTATAAATTTATATAAAATATTACTAAATATAATATATTTATGTAAAACATTTTTTTAAGAAAATTAACTATAATTTTTTGAAATTATTTTTTATTTTTATGAAATATATTTTATATGCAGGGAATTAGTTATTTTAGTAATTTTTGAAGTTAAAAAAATTCTATATTTTTATTTTATTTATATATTTTTTAAAATTAGTAATAAATATAATGTCTGCATGTAAAGAATTTTGAAGGTAACATTTGTATATAACAATTACATATAAATATTACTGGATTTACATACAATATTATAGATTTACTTAAAAATATTACAAAATCTGTAATGTATTTAGTAAAATATTGATTTAAGAAAATTAAACATAATTTTCTCAAAATTATTTTTTACTTTTTATTGAATATAATATATATGTAGCAAATTAATTTTTTAGTCATTTTTAAGCGAAATTTTTTTCATATTTTTATTATTTAATAATTTATTTGGATATATTAGTAATAGTTATATTATATTTAGAAAAATTATTTTATGATAAAATATATATTTTTTATTAGTTAGTAAAATTACAAGTAAAGATTATAAAAATTGCATATAATTTTGCAATTTACATAATATTTATATATAATTTGTGTTATATGTAATATATTTGTGTAAAAAATTTTTAAATGTAATGTTTATATGTATTTTGTTATATACAGATATTACTATATTACATACAAACATTATAAGTTTTACATAAATACATTACTAAATCTATAATATATTAAGTAAAATATTCTTTTAAGAAAATTAACTATCATTTTCTCCAAATTATTTTTTATGTTTTATTAAATATATTATATATGTAAGAAATTAATTTTGCAGTAATTTTTTAAGTAAAAAATTTTCGTATTTTTTATTTTAATAATATATTTAGGTATATTAATAATAATTACATTTTATTAAAAAATTATTTTTATGATAAAATACATATTTTTTTATTAGTTGATAAAATTACAACTGAAGATTACAAAAATTATATATAAATGTTATAATTTACATAATGTTTATATGTAATATATGAGTGTAATGAATCTTTAAGTGTAATGCCTGTATGTATTTATATACAATCATTACTAGATTACATAATAGCATTACAATTTTATATAAAAACATTACTAAATCTATAATGTATATATGTAAAATATTTCTTTTAGAAAATTAACTATAATTTTACAAATAATAATTTTTTATTTTTTATTAAATATATTATATATGTAAGAAATTAATTTTTATAATAATTTTTGAAGTAAAAAAGATTTTCATATTT
Organism: Adansonia rubrostipa; assembly: GCA_038381775.1. NCBI lineage: Eukaryota > Viridiplantae > Streptophyta > Magnoliopsida > Malvales > Malvaceae > Adansonia > Adansonia rubrostipa. The sequence goes on along the minus strand of JBBYHM010395147.1, from coordinate 37,152 downwards.
TTTTAATTTAATAATTTATCTAGGTATATTAGTAATAATTATATTATATTAAGAAAAAAAATAATTTTATGATAAAATTTATATTTTTATTAGTTGGTCAAATTATAACTAAACGTTATGGAAACTAGATATAAATATTACAATTTATATAATATTATGTGTAATTTGTGTTTTATGTAATGTATATGTTTAAAGAATCTTTGAATATAATATTTGTATGTAACAATTTACATATAAATATTACCGGATTACATACAAACACTACAGTTATACATAAAACATTACTAAATCTGTAATGTATTTATGTAAAATACTTTTTAAGAAAATTAACTATAATTTCTCAAAATTATTTTTTATTAAATATATTATATATATGGGAAATTAATTTTGTTAGTAACTTTTGGAGTGAAAAAATTTTCCCGTTTTTTATTTTAATAATATATTTGGGTATATTACTAATAGTTATATTATATTAACAAAAAACTAATTTCATGATAAAATATATATTTTTTACTTTTTATTGGTAAAAAAGAATTACTACTAAAGTAAATTTATGTAGAAAGTTTTAATTGAAAATTCTATACTTAATTAAAATTCTATGTAAAAGTATTTAGAAAGTGAAATTTTATATGTAAAAACTTTAATTGAGAATTGTATATAGGAGTATGATTTGCTCGAAAGGATCTGAACAAAATTAAATATCTACATTGTTTATTGTTTATTTTTTGCTTACAAGTTTTTTTTTTGGTTTCCATTGGAACATTATCCTCTTACTATACAAGAATAATTAGCTTTAGCATATATAAAGCCATGCTCAAAGTGATGTCGATCATACATGAACAAGACTACTTTGTATATGTGCTTTACATTTAATTATGGGGAGTCGTATATTTAATTATAGGAAGTCGTACATCTAGTTGTGGTGAGTCATACATTTAGTTATGGTGAGTCACATATTTAATTATACTTATCCGTACATTTAGTCATTCGTACATTTAATTATACTCATCCGTACATTTAGTTATGGTGACCCATACATTTAGTTATGGTGAGTTGTATATTTAGCTATAGTAATTCGTACAATTAGTCATTATTTTTTACATAAAAATTCAAGATTTAATATAATTTTTTTATTGTTATTATTTTTATATACCAATTTGTGATTTAATATAAAATATTTTTTTCAAAAGTAATTTAGGATTTAATATAAATATTTTTTTATATTTTATTGTATATTATGTAATATATTATGTAATATATTATTATATTATATTATATTATATTATATTATATATGTATTATATATATTATACATTATATGTGTAATATATATTATTTTTAATTTTTTAAAAAGTAATTTGATTTAATATTAAATATTTTTTAATTTTTATTATTTTTGATATTAATCAAGGATTTAATATAATTTGAGATTATTTTATAATTCGAGATATAATATAATATTTTTAATATATATATAATTAATATATAATATATACAACTATATATAATTTGGGGGTCGATTGCCTTATGAAGAGAGCCGATCCCCAATATATATAATATTATAATATATTATATTATATAATATATATTAATTTGAGATTTAATATAAAATCTATTTTTTTTATTATTTGTAAATGATAATTAGGGATTTAATATGAAATAGTTTTTATTTTTTGTTATTTGTAAATGATATTTCAAAATTTAATATAAAATATTATTTATTATTTATTATTTTTAAATAGTAACTCAGTATTTAATAAAAATATTTTTTAATAATTTATTATTTATAAATACTATTTTTGATATATATAATTTATATATATGTGTATTTATATATATAATTTATATATATTGGAGAGTCGGTTCTCACACCAAGGGAAAGCAGGGTTAAATTATAATTATAATTTCTTTATTAATAATTCTAATAATTGTAATTTTTTTAAAATAATTTTTTTTGCTTTAGCTTTTTGTAAAAATTATCACTCCATATCACTTTTTTGAAATTCTCCCTAAATGTTACCTGATTAACAAGTAAATCGTAGTTTTCTTTGAGATGGAAAATTTCACATCCAAAGGTCCATTTATATTAAGCTGATGGGAAGCGTATGTTAAGAAACGTACCCTAAAATTTTTCATGACTAATCCTCCGCACTAGTTCAGTTCAACTAGGATTTCCCTTCCCGAGAATGATAACATGCTATTAAAAAAATTAATTTTCGTAGAGTAGGATTCATTGTCTTATATGCATCGTAACACAAATTCCAGCTTCCAAGATGAATTCAAGCTAAGTCCAAAGAGGATTCAAACTTTAGTTCAAGCAGGACTTTTCAAAACAGTATACAAAGCACCCCGGGGTCCTTGATCTCTTATACCTCAAGGAGTGCAATTTGAATCCAATATCTTCAGCATTCTTGGGCTTCAATCTTCTTAAATCGAAAGAAGACCAAACAAAGATCACATTTGATTCATGAAGAGAAAGCAGTAGTATCTAGTAGTTGGCTTACAAATTCTTGATCCGTCTTACAAACTTTAGTTCAAGTGGGACTTTTCAAAATAGTACATAAAGCACCTCCGGGTCCTTGATCTCTCATACCTCAAGCAGTGTACTCTGAATCCACATATCTTTAGTATTCTTGGGCTTCAATCTTCTTAAATCGAAAAAAGACCAAGTAAAGATTGCATTTGATTCATGAAGAGAAGGCAATAGTTCTAGTAGTTGTCTTACAAATTCTTGATCCGTTTTCTTTTAGGTTTCGTATTTCATGACTTTTTTTATCTTTTATTCCTATTTTGATTTTTTTTGTCAGTTCTAATCATGAGCACAAAATGGCATAAACGTCATGAGCTTCTAAGACTACAGTTTTTTCCCTTGCATTTGGCTGATTTGCTGTTCTCAAATACTGGTATCCAATATCTTCCCTTTGTATTCGGTTTGATTCTCTTGAAAACTGGCATCAAATAATAAAAGCAATAAACATTATATGCATATTGACATCTTTGTTGTTGTGCCCTATAAAACTTGTTATATCAAAGCTGTGGGTTATCTACTTGGTGACACATTGCACACAAAGCCAAAAAGTCTAAGAAATTTCATACATATTCTTACTATATGTAGCAAGAAACCATGCATCATGTGTCTATGCATTGCATACTTTTCTTCTTCATCTGCCATATATTATTGCCATGCATGTCATATTTGATTTTTTTTAGATAAATAAATAATTTCTAATTCTCTATTTATTAGGACATGTTCTTTTTTTTTTTATAATCATCATGGTATATTTCAAAAACTATAAATATTATCATGTAATTTTTTCCAAGGAAGATAAAGACACTGAACAAGGATTACATCTTTTCACCAAGAAGCCCACATCTTATAGATATAGATCAACTTGGACCTTGTTTGATCTTCCTACCATTTTAAAATATTGGTTGACACATCATGAAGGCTTATTTTCCAGATCTATGCAGAGGTTGACACCTCATGAAGGCATATGTAATTTAAGCTTGGAAAGTTTTTCATTGGCCCACGCGAAGGCTAAAACCTTACAAGAGCAGAGTTACTTCACTCCTTACTAAAAAGGTTCGAGACCTTAAACAGGCTTACATTATGAAATGCATGTGAATAGTGTGTGTGAAGGAACAAACAAACTTTGCCTATGCAAAGGCTAACACCTCACAAGAGCATAGTTACTTCGCTCCTTACTAAAAAGGTTTCAGACCTTAAATAGGTTCACGTTATGAAATGCATGTGATTAGTGTGTGCGAAGGAATGACCAAACCTTTTGCAGCCTATTCTACAACCCCTATCCAAAATATGCCAAGAAAAAAAACAAAATCAATGCAATAAAAATAAATAGTTTGAAAAATAGTTCATAAAATATTACAAAGATAAATAGTGCAAAAAATAGTTACTAAAATAAAAATAATGTGTATGAATTTTTTCACAAAACATTACTATTTTTTTTAGAAAACCAAGAGAATTATGATCAAATGCTAGTTAAAACCATCTAACCAAGATTTTAGATAAACGTAATTAATACTAGGTTACAGTCTCTTAAAGGTCTCTAGTAAAATCGCTAAGTTGTCATAACATGTCGAACACAAATTTGACCCATCAAAGCTAGTAAAATTATTTAAAGGTTCAAAATTGGGACTGAGTCTAGAGTAAGCCACTCGCTCAACTTTCCCTCCATGGCTATTTCTAAATAACTGGTAAATAGGTACTCGTGACTAATATATTTGGGCTAGGTGTGATTGGCTACCTATTGCATCATCTTACAAGATTTATAATACCTTTGAAAATGGATTCTAAATTTCCCTTATAAACTAGAGAAAAATTAGGGTTCGGGAGTGGGTTACATATGGGAAAGAATAAGCACCCCTGCAAGGCCCATAAATTGGTACATCTTAATTACACATTATCCTAAATCTTAATCAAAGTTGGTTTTAAATTTTGGTAATCAAAACTAATTCCCGTGTTTCAAAATTATTTATTATTGTTATTATTATTTCTTTTAGGAGTATATTAGATTTTATTATTTTGAAAGCAAAAAAATATTTTCGTGCCCCACTAGAAAACCCAGTGAAACATGATAGTTTTATTTTTTTGGAAGTCATTGAAACTTTCAATTCACTATTTCAAGGAGAATCTTCCGTAACTAAAAATAATCAACGAGATTCCTTCTATATACTATAAGAAATATAAAAACTATTTTTAACTCGAGGATATTACTTTGTTTAATATTGTAAATGTAAGTAAGACTTGATTTTAACTAAAAAAATAACACTTGGAGTCCGATTTCATCACGAACATGCAAAACTAACCCTAAAGACTCATTTTGATAAAAAAGACTAAAATGACCCTAAAGGATGTGTTTCTTCATGAAGTTACCAAAATGTTTTTGAGGGATATATTTATGCCAAAATAACCAAAATGACCCCAAAGAATGTGTCTATGCATAAAATTACCAAAATGTCCTAGATTCGACCAAGTGACAAAAATGACCCTAAAAATGTATGCTTGACTTAAAAATTACTAAAATGTCCTTATGAGGGTCGATCAAGGTGAAATGTGCACTTAAATTATATATTTGACCACATTAGTTACCTATTTACCCGTCTTTAAGCCAAGAAGGAAATGTGCCACAAAAATATGATTCTTCAAATATAAAAACAAAATATGGAAGGGTGATATAGGCAAAACTAGAGTTAAAAAACTCAAATCCTTACTTTAAAGCTTGAAACAAGATCGCAGCATCAACATGAACAAATAACATAAAACATGATAATGGACATAAAGTAAATGTTAGAATGAATAACAAATGTACATAAAGTGGATAGAACATTAAAGAATTAAGATAAATATAACAGAATCATGATATGTAACCATTTGCTTTTGCTTGGCCACTAAAAGGGTTAGAAAACCTTTAGCTCAAGTGATCACCTAAGCCTAAGCCTTAAGATCATCAAGCTTTACATGCTAACTTAAAATAAATGTAACAAGAAATTAAATAAAAACAAAGCATTAAAGAAAATCTTTTTGCTTAGGCTTGGCTTTAAAAAAGGTTGGAAAACCATTAACTCAAGTCATCACCTAAGCTTAAGCTTAGGATCATCAAGCTTTAATTGCAAAATGAAAGTAAATATAACAAGATATTAAATTAGTTTACAAGAACATTAAAGAAAACAATTTTGCTCATGTTTGGCATCTAAAAAAGGTTAAAACCTGTAGCTCAAGCAAATCACCAAAGCCTTAAGCTTAGAATCATCAAGTTTTGTAGTAAAAAAATTCTTGAAAAGTAAATAAATAAAGAACATAAAAAGAAAGAAGAAAAATAAAAAGAATAAGTAATATGAAAAAAGAAATAGCAAAAAATCTACCCTAAAAAAATTTTAGAGTTTTTTTCTTTTCTGTTCCCCCTTTTTTTTTTAAGCTTTCTCTCAAAAGTCCTGTAATAAAGGAAAGCCTTATTTATAAATAGAAGAAAAGTTTGGTCAAGGCTAGAAACAGCCTTGTTTAAACCTCTTTTTTCTTTTCCTTTTATTATTTATTTTCTATTCATGTAATTATGTAAGAGATCTATTGATAAAGGCTTGTAAGGAATAAAGAAGAGGGAAAGAGACGTCAAAAGATAACCTTTGGGGTGTGCTCTGATACCTAAACCAATGTTTGGAAGGGAAAATGGTAGAGTATCAGTAGGGTTCTTAAGGCTTTACCATGGTCATATGCATGCTGAGAGTTTTTAGACCTTTGAAAGTTGGCTGATGGCTAGCCACGTGTTGTTCTAAGGGTCATTCGATTTCTTAGATGTGGTGTTAGGAATAGACAAACTATCCTTTGGGGGCTAAGATTCCACACTTAAGAAATATAACCTGTGTTGCATTCTAGGTGTCAAGCAATGTGATCATCCCTAGTTCATCTAATGCTCATTTTAATGCTACATCGTAGGGTCTCTTTAATTAGGTGAACGAGTTCGTTTATTAGGCCTTTCCATTGGGCTTTGTAAGATAGGCTTTAATCCTGATTTACTTTGTCTAATGGGTTTAACAATTGTCGCCCTAGTGAGATGGGGGCCATAAAGTGGTTAGCATTTTGCCAATGCTTTTAAGGGGTCAAGTGGTAGTAGCGACTAGTAATGGTAGTAGAGATTAATATTATTTGAGTTAAAAAAACTTAGAAAGAATATTTAGAAAATAAATAGGGTCAATAAAGGTAGGATTTGATGATCATCTTAGGGATTTAATGAGGGCAATAAAACTTGCACTGATTGTGATGGTTGCGCATTTGCTGTTTTCCTAGGAGCTTTCTTACTTTTATGTAGGGAGTTGAAAGGACATCTAATGTAACAGCTTGATCTTGTTTACAAAGAATCATCCATGATTATTGGGGATATTAATGTTGCATTACGGGTGATGTATTTTTAGGCTATAAATAAAGTTGTGGGGTTCAAGTAATGCATATCACCAAAGTCATTAATGTGATGGATATGGGTATTGGATTAGTGGAAGTTAGAGTAGTGCTGATTGATGGTTTTTATGACTTTGATGTTGTACAGAGAAAAGGGATTTGAATGAAGTTTTGTGGCTATCTTTGTTGGCTATTGTAGATAACTCCTTTATCATTGTTAGATGTTTTAACCCAAGGTTGTAGAAGTGGTAAATGACCTTTGCGACATTGTATAGATTGTGATTATTGTAAGGACATCAAAGTTGGTTTGAGATGGAGGGTCGACGTTGTGAGGCACTTTTCTAACCATGGATGTACTAATCCAAGTCATAGCCATTTCTTGAGAAGATGATAGTTATGCTTGTAATGTGCTTCCGAAGGGAAAAAATCTCACCCTTAACTTTTAGTTTTTCCCTCGAAACAGGTTGCGTTTTGTGCTATAGTTGCTTCATCTTCTCTAGTGAAAAGAGCCAAAGTATTGATTGGACTAACTACCAGGTCCACTAATGTATTTTGGGTTTTTAAATTCTTTTGAGCCAGTTAAGGAGGCTACTGAGTTGATCCATCATAATTGCAGCTAGTCAATTTTGTTTGGGGGTGTTGTCTTTGTAAAACTCATTGTACTTTGTAGTAGGATGTGTAACTTTGAAAGAATACTAAAAAATTGAGTTTTCTTATTTGTTTAAGCTATTTGTGTTATAAGCTGTTGTTTATTTTACTATTAGTGATGCTTTTTTTTGCCCACTTTGCATTCTATTTAGCTTTTTCTCTAGTAATTTTTTGCTTGATTGATAATTTATGAAGAAACGTAATATGTTGAGAGGCTAACTATGAATATCAATTATGACAAGGCATCTCAAGGGTAATGTGCATGCTTTGGGTTACGGAAGTCATGTTGTGACACTAACAGTGGCAATTGCAAAGGTATTAATGCCTACAGTGCATTTTCTACTAAAATATGCCTTATTAGGGATGTTGTCTTTTTGGGATACAAGTTTAAGAGGGTGGTGTCATTTCTTTTCTTAATCATTACTTTTCCTTTACTAGAGAAAGGCTTATTTCCAAAACAAATATTCCATCAAAAATAAATTTGTATTTCTAACAAATTATAATTTTCTTTACAAAATTTTTTGTCAAAAAAATTTTATTGGAAATATTTTTTACGAAATTTCATTTTTTTGACAGAATTTTTTGTCAAAAAATTAAATTAGTTAATTATTCAAATTAAAATTGTAAAATATTATTATAGGGTAGGAAATACTTATTTTGATCAAATATTTCATTGCAAAAGATATCTTTTACCAATAAATTATTCAGTTGAAGAAGGTCTTTCCGACTAATTACCTTTTTGGGAAATTTCTCACCCAAAACATTTGCAACGGAATATTTCGTCAGAAATAATCCAAATATTTCGTTGAAAATAACATTTTTCGATAAAAAATCCATTAGTTGAATTTTTTTCAAATGGAATTGGCTTTTGATGGGAAAAGCTCTTGCCCAAACTTTTCCAACAGAAAAACCCTTGCTATAAAAATCCATGAGTTGACTCCTCTTTATTTTTCTTGCGATTTGGCCGAGTTTCTTCTTTAATTTTTTTTCAATTTTATTAGGTTTTTAAGGTTTTTTTTTTTTTACAATTTTGTCATAGTTTAGTTAATAGTTTTCATTTTATGTTGTTTTTATCATTTTTTGTTTGTGCTTTTGTAGGATTTAGAAAATTTATATGAGTTTGGGTTTTCTGATGAAACATATATATTTCCATCTATAACTAGTATTTTACTTTTATAATTAAGTTTGAAATGATTTAAAATTGTTTTTAACAGTTACACAATAATTTGTTTTAATAATTATTGTATATATATTTGTTGTTGATTCTTGGATAAACAATGGTAGATATAATTTTTAGGATATGTTTCAGTTTGTGGCAGTTAAATCATAATTAAATAATATAATTTATTTTATATATATGGTTAATTTAACCATTTATAAATATTAAATAATTTGGGTTATTATTTTAATATTTTGATTCAAGGTTAAGGTATATATAATGTTAAGTAATTAATGGTTGCAAGCTATCGAACAATAAGTAATTTTATTAATTATATATATATTTTAATTTTAAATTGTTTGTTTAAAATATGTAAGTTTAATTTAACCTTTAAAATAATTAAGTTATTCAACTTTCCTATCAAATTCAATAATTTGGCTTTTAAATTATTAATTAAATAATTTACCTTCTAACTTAAAATTGATACATAATTAATTAAGTAACTAATATTTATTATATTTTACTTAGGTCATGAGAGATGGATAAATCCTAGATGTATAATCGATTAAATGTTGAAATATTCAATAGTAATGATTATTTGTATGAGATGGAACAATTTAAAGGTTTTGCATGTGCTAATAGTGATAAAATAGATAGTAGAATTAGATGTCCTTTTGTTAGGTGTCAAAATAATTAAATTATGGATGTGGTATTTCAACATCTCTATTAAAGATTATGGGATGCATAAAGTGAAATTTGTGAAGGTTAATTATCTAGGAGTCATAATGATGGAGGACACCATAGTGTTGATGTTGAAAGAGATAATCTTTATGCCATAATGGCTATACATGCGTTTAATATGAATGTTAACTTCGATGCTAATACAAACTTTGATGGTAATAGCAATATTAATGAGACCATTGGTAGGGATGAAGAATTGATGTTAGGCTTAAAAAATAATTACTCTTTGTTGAATGAAGCAAATGAAGATTATGGTCAGGATGTATGCAACACATAACTTTATCTATTGTCTCACAATTATTAAATGTAAAGTCAAAATTCAACTTGAATGAGTCATGTTTTAATTAATTGTTGGTCATTATGAAAGGAATGTGCTAGAAAGGGATATGTTAATGGAGAATTTTTACAAAATAAAAAAAGAGATTGCAAAATTTGGTCTAGATAATGTCAAGATGCATGTTTATGCAAATAATTACATGTTGTTTTATGAAGAGTCAGTCATGTTAATGTATAGCTCGATATGTGGCCGTCCTCGATATAAATCAAATAGCCGTTCAATTGCAAGGAAGGGAAAAAAGTATCATTTAAGGTTTTCATTACTTCCATTTATTTTGAGACTACAAAGGTTATATATTGCAATGGTCACCACTGAACATATGACATGGCATGCTTACAATCAAGGGATGATGGAATATTGGTGCATTTAGTTGATGGGCAAGCATGGCAAGAGTTTAATTATACCTACCCATATTTTGTAGCTTAATCTCATCATGTGAGATTAAGTGTGTGCAAATTATTTTTGTCCGTTTACCTAGGTAGTAAAATCATATTCATGTTAGCCATTCATGCTTTGTGTAAATAATTTATCCCAGTGGATGTGTATAAAGCAACATATTTGCTTCTTAATATGATTATTCTAGATCCTGATAGTCAAAAGCAAATATTGATGTGATCCTCAAACCTTTGATAAACAAGATAAACTTGTTGTGGAATAAAAGTGCTCTAGTTTTTTATGGGTATAGGAAGCAAAATTTTCTATTGAGGGCTGCATTATTGTAGATGATTAATGATTTCCCTACTTATGGAATGTTTTTGGGTGCAAAATGCATGGAGGATTGGCTTGTTCATATTGTATGGAACATGTTAATTCTTTTTAATTGGAGTATGGTACGAAACCATGCTGATTTGATTGTCATCAATAATTCTTGTCTTTAGATTGTCTTTTCAAAAGGCAAAGAGATAAATTTCTACGAAGAGTTAAACATGACCCTTCTGTTGAGCATTTATCTAGTGACGCAATTTTGGAAAGGATTGACAATATTTCAAACATTACAGTTGGAGATAAATGTAATCAAGATAGGTTGCAAGGCTTTCAAGAGTGGCATAATTGGATGAACAAAGTATATTTTAGGAGTTCCCGTATTAGCATACCAATCTTATTTGTTATAATCTCGATGTTGAGAATAATGTGTTTGATAATATTTTTAATACAATGATGGATGTGAATGGGGAAACAAAAGATAATGTAAAGGCTAGAATTAATTTAGCATTGCTTTACAAATAACTCGATTTAGAATTGGTTGAAAGGAAAAAAAAGATATAAAAGCATAAAGCCAGTTACACATTGAGCAAGAAGGATCAAAAAGAGTTTGTGCATAGGTTAGACAGTTACAACTTCTAAGTGGATTTGTCTCTAACATTGGCATTGTGCATATGTGGTTGATGGGAGATTTTATGGCATGAAAAGTCATGATCGTCATATTTTTATCCAATGATTACTTCCAATTGCATCTCGTGATTTGGTTCAAAACATAATATGGTGTGTAATTAGAGAGCTAAGTAGTTTCTTCAGAGATTTATGCTCAACCGAAATTCATGTGAAACAATGGAGATGTGACACAAAAATATTATCAAAACCATTTGCAAGTTGGAAAAAAAAATCATTCCTCCTACATTATTTGATTTAATGAAGCATATTGTTTTTCACTTATCATATGAGGCAAAAATAGTTGGATTTAAAAGATACATAATTAAAAATGTAGATTCATATATAACAGATTTTTCTTACTTCCTTTAATCCTTGAAATACTAAAATTCTTTATCATTATTATGTTATGTTCTTACATCATCGCAAAAAAAAATTGAAAAATCTTGCATCTGTGGAAAGATTTATGGTTGAAGCATCTCCTATGGAGGAAATTTCAACACTTTGTGCCCAAGAAGATGTCGATCCAATGGAAACCAATATTTATGCGGGTGCCACGAAATATTGATGGAGGAGATGTCGATCTAATAGAATTATTTTTTATTTTTTCATAATTGGGGAAATCTTTTAGCCCAAAAATGGCTTATTCTCATTATTTAGATCACGATGAGTACAGTAGAATCATATTTATTATTGAATTGCAAACAAGTTTTGTAAGATCTTTTTTGTTTCGTATAACTTCTTTGTACATTATAATTTCATTATATTTAACATTTCATAAGGTATTGTCCTTTGATTATAACTTTCATGGTTGTACTTAGGTTAACAATGACTTAAGTAAGTTAAACTCGTACTAGTGACTTACCTTGTGGTCCAGGACATATGGCTTTGTGTTACTTTAGTTATTTTGTCAATGGTTTCAAGTTTCATAGAATAGATTATGAAAAAAAACAAGAAACAAAAAAGACCATGAATAGTAATGTTTGTATGAAAAGGAGCTATTGCAATGATTGCGAGCATGACTTTATGGAATGCTGTTAAATATTGTATAGCTAGAATATGTTAGTAAGGGAAATCAAATTGTACTTTTTAAATGCAGATGGTTTGATACAAATAGAGAAGTGTAGGTAGATCCGTATATTGGTCGAGTGAAAGTTAAGTATAGGTTAATACTTCCTTATAATGAACCTTTTATGTTAGCTAATTAATGTTAATAGGTTTATTAAAGTTCTTATTTTTCCATTAAAAGAAAATGTCAGGATAGGTGGGTTGTCTTTAAGACAAAAATTAAGAGTAGATTTGACATTAAATCTCTTGCAGGAGAAATAATTGATCATAAAGAAGGGGTTCATCAAGAAATGATTTGCCTGCTCGCACTATTATCACTTATTTAGATAATCTTGATAACCCTTGACTCCTTCTTAATGGTGATTTTAAAGAAATGAATTATAAAGTGATAGTGGGTTGTGATGATAGTTATGAAGATGTAGAAGATGAAGAACAAATTTCTACAGATAAGAAGAAAAAGAAAAAGACTTTGAAGAAAATGATATCGAGAATAAAGATGAAAAAGAAGATGATAATGGTTTAAGCAATAATGATTTGTATGATAATGATGATTAAAATGTTAATTAAAGATTTTTGTATGTGAAATTGAAATTTTAATTACATATATTTAAGTTTACTTTTTAATTACAAACATAGCAATTGATGCAATGACACAGAAGCAGTTGCACTGTACTTATTTCATGATGCAAGACAAGCAGTAAGCGATTCTGTGGCTCGTAAATGGATAGGCAACCAATTTTCATAGCAATACTCCTCCAACCTTCCCTTTACCATGCCCGCAGTGAGTTTTTTATTGGTAATATAGGTTATTACCTTAAAACCACAAGTATTTATAATTATTTCATATATATGTACTTTATTAAATAATTTTATTCTTATAATTAAGAAAATTTATTTTTATTTAATTTTTATATTTAGAAATTAATTATTCAACTTAAAAATATTTAAATTCCAAATAAAAGTAGCATAATAATGAAAGTTAATAAAACTAACAAAAAAATTTAGAAGCATTATCAGTGACAAAAAATTTCACTGCTAATACAATTTTTGATGAATTTTCTTTACCCTGAATCAATCAAAAATAATTTTCATTGATAAACATAATCTCTAAGAAGTAATGATGATGAAAAAATTGTCACGAAAAGTATTTTTGATGGATATTTTTATTCGCTAAAAATTTTGCAATGATTGCATTATTTGATCGATTAATAAAGGTATTATCGATGAAGTTTTTGTTAGAAATAATATTTTTAACAAAAAACATATTATAAATAGAATTATTACCAACATTTCATTTCGAGCAATGGATTTTTTATGACGAAAATTTTGTTTAAAAAAATTATTTTTGATGGATTTACGATTTTTTTGACAAAATTTTCTATCAAAAAACCCTTCATTGTAGTGTTTGTAGCTACTTTGGGGGTTGCGACATTTTGTTTCCATCTATTGGAAGGCTATAATATCCATAGATTTTCTAAGGTGGGTATTTTTTTAGTGTGTTAGTTTGTCTAAGGTGTTATTTTCCTCATTCAGGTTAAACTAACTTAGAGTTGGAGTTGGCTTGAAGATACTTGCAGGTAATTTGATTTTTAGTTTTCTATTTAAGTGATTGGATCAAGGTGGGGACAAGAAGTGATATTGAGGGAATAGATGTTTAAAAAGGTAGGTTATGGGCTGGCAGGGCTAGTGATGAGGAAGGTTTGAGGATGAAACTTGAAGCTAGTGGTTTCAAGGGTGTAACTGGAAAATAGATCGATGGTTATAATTCCTATATGATTGTCACTGTTACTGACAGTGCAGGTTCTAGCAAGACCAACAGTGCTTTAGAGAAGGATTAGGGGATTCTTATGGATGCCACATGAAAGTGGATGATGTGGCTAATTTATTGTTGCACCATATGCCGTATTTGCCAAATTACTAGAATGATGTGTTCATATTTGATTCCTTATGTCATGTTACAAAATTTCATTGGATAAGAAGAATATGTGTTTTTTTGTACATATGTTCTACATGGGCTTTTCTTTACCTCATCATCAATTGTTTGTGACATGTTTTGACAGCTAGAAGGTTGCCACGGTACAATTTAGCAACACTACTTGGTGTACTATGGTGGCGTATTTCATAGATTGCTATATTAAGGGGATATGTCATACTTTGTAGTGCTGCACAACTTGTGTTAAGGAAAGAAGTCTAATTTATATAATTACTTGTATCTCCTTGAGAAAAAATTGGTGATAAACATTCCAAATGACATATTTGACAAACAAAGTTCATTATGGTGGAGTTGAGATTAAAGGCAGAATGGCCATTTCTAGTGTGGTGGGGTGAAAATTCAGAGGACAAAGGCAAAGATTTGTCACCTATGAATAATGTGGAGATATTGCAATTATGAGCATTACTTGGAGCATACTATTCATTATGCAAAAACTACTACCAACCAAAACATTTATAGATGTTGTTTGGAGTGCAATAACCCTAATGAGATAGCACCATAGTTTCAAATTTCAAGGGTAGTGTTGGAGGACAACACATGGCCCGAATCAGGTCTGGCTAAGCATCTGATAGGCCAATTACTTGAAGAGCTAAATTAAGATCTTAAGGATTATGGTGCTAGAAAGGGAAAAAATAACAGTGCATGTTTTTAAGGTGGTTGTTATTGCTAAAGGATTCGTCGTTCCTAAGATTCTGATTGTGGCTAAGGCTTCATCTAGGGGTGCAATTTCAAAAGGCCTTTGTCAAAACATGAGGGTAATAATTAAAAGTCATATGAGAAAGATAGCTCATCCGATGGTAATTATTATGTAATAGCTTTGCTGTAGTATATTTTATTTACTTTGTCATGTGAGAGTTAACAATGATACTATTGGTATTGATGTAAATACCATTGGCAATGAATTGATGCACAACATTTCAATGAGAATGAAGAGATGTGAATACTTCATGATTCTTCTGTCATTTCTAGGTGATGTTTGTCCTTAGGCGAGATGCCTATTCAATCTTATTTTTGAGATTTTGAAAAAATGGATGGTTTAAGTAACGAAAATGGGGTAAAAGAAAGTGCTAAAAGTTATGCTCTTGATTCTTAGCTTAAAAGGGACCATTTGTATTTTGCTGAGGGAGTTAAGTAGAGCAAGGTCTAGATGATGGATTGGAAGGATGTTAAGGCACTTATTGTTGTTTGGTGTGGTATTTGTTTATGCATTTGTGTATGCATGCTTTGTTGACTTGTTTTGTTTTGTCTTTGCAGACATGGCTATGGATCCTTTATTTATGAAATTATTGAATATGGAGAGGTCTACTACTACTTTCGGTGGTGATAAAGGACCGACTTCAAATAAGCAAAAGTTAGGTGGTGTCACAAATACACTAGTAGTAAAGAAGGAGGCTATTATGACTCTGATCAAAATTGCAATTATTATGGAGCAAACTGCTATTAAGGTAGGTCCTGATGATGTCAAGAAGGAGAAAAAGGCAAATAAGGGTGGGAAGGAGGTTCAAAAGGTCATATCATTTGCCAAGCCTAGTGTGATAGAAAAAATGTTCATGGCACGGGCATGGTGTAGCCTTTGCTGTCTAGTCCGTCGAGTACCGTGGTTTATCTTGGTGAAGGATCAACTAGCGAGCTTGATTCAAAAAGGCAATCCCCTAGATGTATCAAAGATGATGACATGGGCATAGAAGGTCATTCCTTTTAATCTCGTGAGAGCTATGTGAGAGGAATCTTCCATTGCGCTACATCGATCGCTTGTGGCTTATCAAGTAAAAGTAAGTGTATACTAGTTGTGATAATTGGTGTAACACACAGAATGTAAATCCAACACGTTACACTTAGATAACCTTTTTTCTTTTCTCATATTAAGACTAGACTTAATTGTCAAATCAAATAGCTCTTTCAATTTAACCTTAAATGGTAATTATGAAATGGTTAATTAATTTGAAATTGCCACTAATTTTTTTGGCTAGGTGAGATTGGTCACTATCAGAGTTTGTTTTTTGAGAGTTATAAACGCTAAAAACAAATTATAAAGTCCACTTTATAATTAGAGATTTGTATGAAAAGGGTTCAGGAGTTAGTTACGCATCAAGTAAGACATGTCCCCTCCACAACACCCATAAATCAGTACGTATAACTATGTGTTATCTTAAACTCTACTTATAATTAGTTTTAATTTTTTAGTATTTAACTATAATTCTCATATTTTTTAAATCATTTACTATTAATATTATTATTTCAATTCCAAGTAAATCAAGTTTTCACATATTTTGAAAAATCAAAATATGCTTCACACCACTCTAAAAAACATAGAGTAATAAGAAAGTTTTATTTTTTAAGAAAATAAAAATTTTGATTTACTTTTTTAAGGAGGGTATTCCTTTGTTTAAAATAATTGATGAGATAACTTCCTTATATTGGAATCATTTCTATGAACTATTTTAACTCAGGATATTACCTTAGATTTTTGAAAAAAATATATTTTATACCCAATATATATTTATTATTATTTTTAGCATAATGTCATTGAAAATGACTCTAAAAGACATGCATCGACATGAAAAATTCCTATGTGACCCTAGAGACTTGGTTTAGGATGGTGATGGAAAGTACAACATCTAATCCTAAAAGACTCGATTTTGGTCGGCAACATGTTTGAAAATTTAACCTTAATCCTAATTGATTGGAAAAATTATTGAAAAGCCAATCTTGATTTTATTTGTTCAAAAAAATCCACTTGTAAATCCTACATGTAAAGTCCTAGTTCAGAAATTCTACATATGACATTATTAAAAGTTCTATCTTCATATCTAAAGGTTTAATTTGAATTCATTTGTGAAAGTTTTAATTGAAAATTTTATATATAGGATTTTAATTAAGATCTCATATGCATAAGAATTTAATTAAATTTTATATGCAAAAATTTAATCAAAAAGTTTAAACTAAATCTATATACAAAAATTTAGTTGAAAATTCTTTATGTAGATATCTCATTTTATCCAGGCCAATCTCTAGCAACCTAAGGCATAATCAAAGAGTGATGAAAACAAAAATAGAAATAAAGCTGGGGGATGATCAATGGCCTATGGGAAGTTCTAAAATGCCTATGGGCCGTATTAAATAAAATGTAAAAACGAGGCATCAAAGGCCACTTTTCATGGTGTCACCAAGGTTATACACAAATAATTTCCCATTGTTTGTGACCAAGTTGAGGTAATCGAGAAGCCGCAGGTTCGTACAAGTTATATTGGGTGCAAGTGTTGATACAAGGCCTTTACAGTGCGAAAAACTTGAATTTTCAGATGTAGTATCGATACAAGAGGGTTTGGTATCGATACCTGGCATGTTTATATCGATACAGACCTTGGCAGTAGCTATAATTGTGATTTTTGGCAAAATGTATCAATACACTAGCATGAGTATTGATACAGATCCATGGAGTATCGATACTGGCCTCTAAGTCTCAAGACTAGAAACATTTTTTGCTCTTAGTATCGATACACAATTAATTGTATCAATTCTCAGGAGTAAAAATATACCTTGTGTATCGATACAACATGTTATATATCAATACACCAAGGCATTTTTGCCTAGTTTGAGCCATTTTTTAGCCTTTAAGAACTCAATTTAAACATGTTTTTGCACCAAGAAACTATCATATAACATTGTAAAACCTCAACTATAGGCTCATTAATGGATTTTAAACAAATTTTAAACCCCAAACAACTATTGACAAAGGTCACTTTCATAAGATATATGTTTGTAAGAGGGTGGCAGGCATATCTCTACTAGAAGGCTGCTACAGCTTTTCTGCCTCCTTGCTTAGCATTGCAGAACCAATAAAACAAAAGTTAGCTGAGCATGGTAGCTGGAGATGTCCCTTGGGGCAAAAGAGAAAAATTAAAAGTACCCCTGCATTGTCTCTTAAAAAAAGCAATGATCAGCCAAAAAAAAAGAGGGGGCAAAAAAAAGACTCTCAGCAATCTCAAAAAAAATCTTCGCCCATTCACACAAATTCTCCAACAACTTTAGCTCCAAAAACTCACAAAAAGCACTATTCCATTATCTTTCACTCATAACCAACCTCTATTCTAGTAGCTGCCCTAAACCACCATTGGAAAACCTTCAAGAACCTAACTTTCTACACATTTTGATCCTTAAAAAGCCTCACCATCAACCATACCACCAAAAAGCTACTTCCTTTCCTTTTTTTCTTGCTAAATAATAACTAGGCGAAGGAAGAAATTAAGGTTACAGCCACTACTTTGAGAAAAAGGGAAGTTTAAGTTTTTTTGGTATAACCTATTTACCTTGATCATAGTAGTTTCTATTTTGTCATTAACATCATCTTAGTAAACCTTTTTTATGCTTTTTTGGCCACCTTAGAACTCCCATGCATTTTTGGTGGCTTTGGTTGTGGTAGTTTAGGATCTTGATGTTTTTCTTGGGGACTTCATGCTGTTTGGTAAACTAAGCATGCTCCTTTGCATTTTCATCACCATAACAGCCTCTGTCCATGTACTTCTTGCCATGTTCCTTCCATATTCATGTCTTTATCTCATGTTTAAAATATGCATCTTAACATGACATAAGTATGCTCATGCATTTCCTAGAAGCTTGATAGGCTCCATGAAATAAAAATGCCTTTTTAGCAAACTCTTTTTAAACATGTTCATCCTAAGTATGTTCATGCATCTATCTATCATCTCCATGCATTTTTTGTCATCTTTTCCATGAAAAATGTCATCTTTGCTCGTGCATATATGTCCTCTATATTCTGCATCATTTTGTAGTACTTTGCTTATGATGAGATGCATGCTTGAATGCTAGAAAACCCGATTTCAAAAATATCCCTAAGTTTTGCACGTGCTATCTCCCATACATGGAGAAAAACATGGGCTTAAGATTTTTATGAAGTTGGTTAACCTTGGGGGCAAAGCAAGTATTTAGTTCTGGATTCATGGAAGAATGAGTATAAAAGTACTGATTTTTCAAAAATGAAATGAAGTCTTTTAGTTGAAAAATGTGAACCCTTGACATGGTCAACGAGTTGTTCTATCATCCCAAACTACTCCAGGATTATGGAATGAACTCGTGATGCCCATGTCAATCTTTCATCTTGGTTATGGATGTTTGAAGATCCATGGCCCAAGCTCAACCCAAAGAAAAACCAAAATACCAAACACCTCCTCTATTTTGTTCTAGCAGCACAGTGGCTTGGTCCTGAAAAATTATTAAAAAAATAAAAAATAATTTATCCAAAATACGTTGGTATTTTTCCCTTGAAGGGTTTCGAATTACCTTTCCAATGATGTCTCATTTACCTTTAGATTATCTTGGATGAAATAGTTACAATTTTTCAAATCTTCGTTGTCCAGAACCCCTAGTTCCAACAAGCAGTATACTGTTTGGGTTCTTTCGGCCTAGTAAACAACATTTTTGAATCCCTTGAATATTTTTCCCATGGAGTTCATGAAATTTCCCTTTTAAAAAGGTATTATTCGCATTTTAACAATTCCGGATGAATCCAAAATGAATTTTCAAAGTCTATTATACCTTGACCCCGTACATGCTGCTAATGTCAAGATAGGTTAAAATTCAAAAATTAATTCTGCCTAGAAGGTGATTTTATATGATTTTTGGAATATTTTTACATTAATCCTTCTCGGGTTACCTTTCCAATGATACCTTGTTTACCCCCTCGGGACCTCTGAATAAGCTCAAAATAAATTTCGAATGAGAAATAGCACAATGCTGTCCTTTGTTTCTAATCTGATTTCTGAAATGTTTTTATTAAAGCGCTCGAATGCCTCATGATCTACTCGGCTCATTCTTGTAACCTGTACCTTTTAGACTCGGACCAACGCTAAACAAAAAGAGAAACATTTTAGCCAAACCTTCGGCTCTCAATTTTTAAAGATTCTCTATTTTCAAGAATATGATCCACTCCTCTTAACGTCGAAGATTTTTATTTTTGGGGATACTCTAACCCATTTTTACCTCAAAATGACATTAAATTTTTATTTTCGGGGATGCTTCAACCCCACTACTTTGAGGGGATACTCCAACTCCGCTTTTACCTCAAAATGACATCAAATTTTCATTTTTGGGATAGTCTATCCCCATTTCTCCAAGGGGATACTCCAACCCCACTTTTACCTCAAAATGACATAAAATTTTCACCTTTGGGGATACTCTAACCCCAGGCTTCTGAGGGGATACTCCAACCTTACTCTCCACATTCCTTCTAAAATCCAAACTTTTTTCCCTGAGACATCCTGAGTCATCGAAACTTTTTTTTCTCCTTAAATTTCCATCAAAGCCAACTAAGTCTCAACATTATCATCTCGGTTATTCATTGATAATCGAAGATAATTATGAGAAACATTCGATCGTCCCTCCTTTTCATGTATTTTGTGTGGATTTATTTATTGTTCTCTTTTCCACCTTACTAATACATTTCCTTTTGTAAGGACCTCGGGCATTCATCTTTAAAGATCATTTTTAAAATCACAAAACAATATCTTGTGTTGGTATCTCTCCAGTGCTAGACATGAAATATTTGATTTTTTTAGAACCCATCTGGAGATCATTTTCATCAAAAAGCCCTATGTTTCTCACCTCTTTGAGGCTCATAGGTGGTAAAATTTTCATTAAAAGTCAAACTCATATCTTTGCAAAATTTTATGCATTAGAGGGAATTATATTTAAATAAAGATAAAAATGAAACCGAGGAAACTGAGATTCAAGTAAAATATAGTTAAGTGATACTGATTGTCGAGCATCATGAGGGTGCTAATCCTTCCTCACATGTAACCAACTCTAGAACCCATAACAATGAATCTCTGGTATTATTTTCAATAGGCATCTGGTCATGCCTAACTTAAAATGATCAATGGTGACTCCAAGTTTATGGCCACTTTGTGGTGGCCATCCAAGACTAGTTAGATAAGCGATTCGTGCGATGGTCTTTCACTCCTTCATGTTAAACATCATCATATTTTTTAAGTCGAATGCGCTTTGGCCCTTCGGATCATCTGAAGTTCATAAAAGCTGGGCACGTGGAACGTTGAGACTTTATGTAAGAAGCATAAATAAAAATCCCATGTGCAATTATAAAATAAAAAATAATAAAATTTTATATGTAAAAATATTAATTGAAAATACTATACATAGAAATTTAATTAAAAATTCCATGTGTAAGGATTTG
This sequence comes from Adansonia rubrostipa, assembly GCA_038381775.1. Classification (NCBI taxonomy): domain Eukaryota; kingdom Viridiplantae; phylum Streptophyta; class Magnoliopsida; order Malvales; family Malvaceae; genus Adansonia; species Adansonia rubrostipa. The sequence goes on along the minus strand of JBBYHM010395147.1, from coordinate 15,718 downwards.
ATCAAAAAATAGAAGTTGACTTTTATCTAACCTTCAACTTTTCTAACTAAGTTTTTTTTTTGGAGTTTGGAATACATTTCATGCATTAGGGATGGTGTGGGACCATTTTGGATGATCTTAGGTCTAAAAGGTCAAGATATTCTAAATTAAGGTACAAAAAATGCTCAACTCATTTAGAGAGGATTGATCTTGGGATTAATCTCTCTTTTCACATTTTTTTTCAAAATTTAGGGTAAGGGATCAATCCCTTATTTAGCAAGGAATGATCTTTTGGGTTCAAGGATCGATCCTTTCATGCCCAAAATCTTGGCCTAGCTATCGCCAAAGAAGGAATTGATTTCTTACCAATTTACCTTAAGGATTGATCTCTTATGATTGGCTTGTTCAAATATGAATATTTTGACATTGTTTTTACCATTAAAGTGCAAAGGATTGATCCTCCTTGGAGGGGATCGATCCTCTCTAGGTAATTTGCTTGGTTTTTGACCTCAAGCACTTCTGGACCTGAAGGTCCCTAGACATTGAGACTTGGTTGGGGAAAAGACAGAAAGGTACTCCTACTATAGGTTAAGAATCAAACATAATACGTTCGAGGGGCCCCAAACAAAATTAGGTGCCAATAGGGACTTTAGAATCCATATGGGATATCGGGAAACTTGAATTCTCAAAAAGATAGGGTTTAAGGAACGAGAGAGGAGTGTTCCTAGTAGAGTTAGGGGTCAAGCATGGTTTGTTCCAAGGGCAAGAACAAAATTCAGTAAGTGTTCCCACTAGGGTCAAGGACCAAGCATGGTTTATTCCAAGGGCTCGAACAAAATTAAGTTTTAGACTTTATTGATCAAGTTGAAAGATGTTCAACTCTTGAAGATATAGAGAAGCAAACAAGAGGTTAACTCTCTAGCCAAAGTTGAAGTTGGTCGAAAGAAAAAGTTTATTGCCCAATGGTAACATGAGGATATTTTAGAGTTCCTCCCTACAATGTTTAACTCTTGAAGATATAGAGAATCAAACAAGAGGTTAACTTTCTAGTCAAAGTTGAAGTTGGTTGAAAGAAAAATTTTATTGCCCAATGGTAACATGAGGATGTTGTAGAGTTCCTCCCTACAATGTTTACTTGGGGTATGTTGTTTTGTAAGTTTTGCAACTCTGTTTTGTTTCTCTTGTGTGTCTTGTACATGGTTGGACTTGTCCTGCTTGTTTTAAATTGTCTGAAATGCGGTTATTTTTGCTTTTTAGTGTTAGGATTTTACTGTTTCTACCAATTTCTTGCGGATTTGCTATTTTTTCTTTGGCATTTCCCTGGCATTTTTGTAAAGATTTTCATTCTCTAACATTAATAAATTGATTGACTTACCAAAAAAAGAAGTTTCTTTGTCAATGAGAAACCTGAGCGAAAATCAAGATCACTAGCAGAGAAAAAAGAATCGATGACGAAAAATAAGACGCAAGACCAATTTTCTTTACAACAACCAAGCCAATTTGGCAATGATTAAAACAAAAGTTTGATTTGCTCCAATTAAGTCCTACAATAATCAACTTTTGACTAAACTTTAAATCCTATACAAGCTCCTTTGGGATCTCGACAAAAGATAAACAAAAACCCCAAAAAGATAACTAGAACATTTACTCATCTCTGGCAATCGAAAAAGTAAGTTGGATTTGTCATCTAAGTCATAATCATATACAAGGTCAATACCAAATTCTCCTACACATAAATCTGAAAGAATCCTAAGGCTAATAAGATCACCAACTTCTAGTTCATCATCCCTAAATTTCCAACTAGTTATATAGTATAAGATGTTCCTGGTTTCTGGAATTCCAGTGAAATGTTTAAAGTAAGTGCACTTTGTACCTTTGGTCTCATTCACAAATTCAAATGTTCTATCATTGTTGGTAGAAAGAATAATAATTGAATTTAGCAAGTAGCTAAGTAGCTAATCTTTTGACTACAGTTTGGAGGCACTGAAATTGAAACCTTAGACCTGCTGGCTTGATGGCCAAAGGAATGGCCGTAGATATCAAATGGAATTGGATAAAGCACTGTAACTATTCCACAATCATATAGTACCTATAGCATAGAATTATAGAATAAGTTATAAAAAAGAAAAACAAATTAGTGCTTATTATATATAAATTAAGTTAAAAAATGGAAATCTAAAGGAAACCTGTGGAGAAGCAATCATTTTTGACTCCTCCAAATAATTGTAAATTTGCACTCTTAACATTTTCATAGGAGTTCAAACTAAGTCTTTAGTTAGGTCCATCTCGATATTTCTTGTGGCATCTTCATCTCCTAAAAGATGTAATAAATGATGTGTTATTTATCAATGTTAGTAAGCATCAACATCACGTATTATGCTTTTATGAGAATATATATATATATATATATATATACACACACACACACGTATGTGTGTGAGTACAATTTAAAAGTACAATAAAATAATTTGTATATCTTCTCAAATATAAGAATATGACTTCTAGATGTGTTAAAAATTGACTTAAATATGCTTATTAAAATATCAAATACAAATTTTATTACAAGTAAAATACATTATAGGACTCTTAAATTGTGCATAATCAATTATATTTTTATATTATCTTCTATTTTTGTATTTTTATATTTACTCGTATGGTCACATACGTTACACGTCAATACATTATTAGTATATTTTTATATAGTATAAATATAATACAGAGAATTACATTAAGCATCTTTCGTCATATAATACAGATTACCTCAACGAATAGTGAGAAACACATCTGAACTGTAAGCGTTTTGATACGACATAATACTAATATTGAGAATATTTATACTAATGTAGTACACTTCAAAAGTAATGAAAAGATAAGTACACGAGATGTTTGTAATTTTTTTATTTATATTAAATAAATTGATTTAATTTTTAGGTTAGTGAAAAATCAAAATTTCTGAGATAAAGCAATTTCATTTAAATTTTAATTTTTTATTTATTATCGAAATAATCTGTTAATGAAAGTATTTTAATAAAATTATACGTCTTACTTATAAATTTATTTAACCAAAACTGTCAATAGAATTAGAATTCTTATTTATAAATTAAATAAATCTTATTAATAATAAAAAATATTTAAAATGGTAAAATTAGTAATACATCAAACAACAATGATCATTTAGGCTAGATCAAAAAATTTTCCATTGTCGTGCTTTTATATATACTAGTTTTTAATGTTACGTACATTGTACGTGATTTTACATATCCAATTTTTTAATTTAGTAAATAATGAATTAATTGATAATAATTTAAAGAATAACCTAGTTTCAAAATCTCTTTGATGAATCTTTTTAATTCTATTGAATTTATAATATATGCAGAAATCTATCCAAACTAAAATAGATCTAATAAAAATAAGAAGTACAAAAAAACTATATTAAAAAATAACAATTTACCAAAGATCCAAAAACCTTTGTTGTAAAAGAAAATTTTTTAAAGTTATTGAGTTTGCAATATTTTGGAATCTACTCAAGAATGAGATAAAAAAGGCATTATGATGGTGAATGGAGAAACCTAAACCATTCTAAGAAAAAAGAAGAACCAAAAAACTATACTTAAGAACAAAAATCTTTATTCAAAAGCAAAAAAAAAAAAATGATTAACAAAGTATTACTCAACATTTGATATTTTGTGAAAATAATAATTAAAGTATCTTTTATAGTAAGGAGTCTTAGTTTTAATTGCTATTTAACTGCATTACTAATTAAGTGATAATTAATATAAGACTATAAGTACCAATCTAAGATATATATATATATATATATAGATTAAACTTAAACAAATGAAATTATCACAATGTTTGGATAAAAGTTTTAAAAAATATAATCCTAATCTTATAATATATAATATAATAAATATAATATTATTCCAATAGTTATTAAGTAATATAATAAACAATAATGGATATTGTCATTTAATAAAAATATATTAATCAAATTAAACTTCTTACTTATAAATTAGATAAATATTATTAATAATAAAAATATTTATAATGGCAATTTAGAAATAGCGTAAAAAATAATGATTGTTTTCGTCAGTTTAAAAAATTCTTCACATTTGTACTTTTATATTTATTATAGCTTATAAATATAAAAAAGTATGAACAATAGAAGCATTAAAAGTGATTAATTGAAAATACCACTCATATAATTTCATCACTTTAGTTTAATTTTCACTATAATATTATTGGATTAATCATTTATAAATATCAAACAGTTATTTTATTTTAATTAAACTTCTATTGTAACACAACATTATAAATGTCATTATATTATCTACAAAACATAATTTTGTACTTGATGGTCTCATCTCACCTACCGAAATTTCTTTTTGAATCTATTAAATGGTCAAAATTTCTTCCACAGTGAAAGTATTGCTATTGTGATAGAAACTCTCTTAGAGCAATTCTTGAGTCTTGTTATTGACATCCAAAGGAAAAATAAATAAATATAAAATTAAAAACAAAGTTAATAAGAGTATCAATCTAGACAAATTATTTAAAATATAATCATAGGTCATTCAAGCATATTCTTGATTATTGAAAACACAATTAAATATTAATTATAATTCATTATTTCATTAAGGATTAAATTTAATCTTCTTTGTTATGTGTTCTCTAAATTAATGCACTATATTTACATAGCCTCTTATTTTATACTAGTTAATAGAAGACATAGACTTTAATATTAAGCCATATACTAAATTCTTATAGGTAGTAATATAAAGTAATTAGACTTCAGCATAAAACAACTAGAGCCAATTATATGTAATTGGTTTTACTATTTTCGGGTCAAAAGTTTCTTTAATCATATATTAATTAACTAATTTTTACTTATAACTAATTAAATGATATCAATTAAGTTCAAAGATGAAATTAATTTTTAGGACATTAAATCATTCTTAAATTATTTTTAAATATAAATGTTTAGGAAATTAAATTTAGCTTTGGAATGATCCTTGTTATTCAAAGATTTTGCTATGAATTGTTTTCAGTTCTCTTAATCCTAAGGAATGATCCTTGTTTCCAAACTTCAAATTAATATTTTTTAAATTGACAAAAATATTCATTTTTATTCACTATAATTTTAAATTGCCATTATAAATTTTTGTTATTCTTAATATGATTTACCTAATTCATAAATAAGAAATTTAATTTTATTAAAACACTTTCATTCAATGAATTAATTTTGTAATAAATAAAAATGAATTAAAATTTCATATAGAGTTACTTTATTTTGAAAGTTCTAATTTTTCACTAACTTTAAGGTAAATTAATTCATTTGATATAAATAAAAAAGAAATAAAACATTAATATATATATATATATATATATATATATATATGAGGTGTAAACTTCGAAAATATCAAAAAGAAAAAAAAATACAGGTTCATGGCGGAATAAGTTTGACGTAGAAAAAAAGCCAACCGACATGCAAACAAATATAAACAAAGTTAAGGTTGAAAAACGTGTATAGGTTGAAAATTCAACCTGAAATTATAAATCTTATTTATGATAAGTATTACTCGTATAACTAGTGCATTTCTTTTTATCTTGTAATTAAAAGTTTATAGTTCATTTTAGTAAATTAGATAAAAGCTAGTAAAAGATTGTTGTTATAAAGCACATACTATCATTTTGACCAAAAAAAATTAGAAATAAATACAATCATTTGCAATCATACTCATACCTGGAAAGTAGTGTGAAAAGTCGTATTCATATCTGTTGTTGTTTTTTGCTTCACACGTAACGCCAAATTTTCTTATGTTGAGATGAAAAGGCAATACCATGCAGCTCACAAAATCACCACCTTCCAATTGAAAATCCTTTGCTGGTCAATGGATTAACCACAACATTGTGCTATTATTGGTCTCAGGAATTCCTATCAAACTTGAGTGATAAGTCCACATGATCTTCTTGGTCTCATTGAAAATATCTAGAATTGGTAGCAATTCCAATATTTGATCAGTAGTGACAGAAAAGACGATGCATAAATTGAACCAACTTATCTTTTCATTAGGATGAGATGGTGTTGGCAAAGGAAAAGAGATCCGATGCCCGTTGGTGCAATGCTCAAACCACGTTGGAACCGCGCTTCCTGAAACAAATGTGCTAGTTATACCGCATTCCTGTAATACCTGATCCATAAAAATCGTGAATTAATTAGGAATGCTTTGATTAAGTAATATAAGAAGACAAAAAAAATGGATAAAAATTTTAACTTAGAAAGATATTGGACCTGTTGCGTAACAACTATTATTCTATCTGTTAGGCTGTTAAAAATTTGCACTCTACTCCTGTCAATGCAGTCCACGTTGAATAATCTTTTAATCTTTTATACTTCAAAGTTTTCAAATGGTTCCAACTTGAATACACCTCGAACCTCAGTCAGTCTTTCACAACCAAAAATAACACAACGTTTGGAAGAAAAAAAGCATGGTGTAACGTCTGAGAGATAAAGCATTAATGGAGACATTGGCACAGAAAAGCCAGGAAAAATCGACATTATTGGAAGCTTTGGAATCACTAGGAGTTCAGTGCGAGAAGCCAGTAGAAGTTCATCAAGTTTCGTAAGCTTCTTTATGCTCTCAGGCAGGTAACAAATTGGGTTTTTACTTAAATTTAAAGATTTCAAGGAAGCTAAGTTAGAAAGATCATTGGGCATGGCATCATCATATAGTCTACAACTTTCAAGACTCAACTTTACCAAAGAGCATGGTAAAGATGCCCACAAGAAACCCAATTTTTTTAGTTCTTTCCAGTAAGAACCAAGGCATCCACAATCTTGTTTGATATATGGCAGTTTCATCTAAATTAAGCACTTTCAATAATTTCATATTATACAACTCCCTGGGAACATCATCAAGTTTGGAGCAACCGCATAAAATAAGATCTTCAAGCAATGTTAATGAACCAATTTCCTTGGGAAGTTTTCTAAGACTTGCAATCTTTAAGGTTCAAAAAAGTATCTTTAGCTCACCAAGAGACTGATCAACCTCAACCAATTTTTTGCAATCTTTGAGCATCAACTTCTCAAGACTAAGGAGTCCTAAAAAGTTTGGAGTTTTGAGAAAGCTACGTGAATGATTGAGATTAAGGATCTTTAAAGTTGTGAGACATTGTAGAAAAGAAAAAAATTATGCTTAAATCAGTGTATCATTGCCTAAAAAATAGAAATTAGCAAGTATCATACATTTTTATCCTTCCAAACATATTTTAGGTTATTGTTACGCATGTCAAGAACAACTAGTCTCTTGACAACAAAATCCATTGGAAGATATTGCATAGGAAATCCATGCCATCGCAACCATACTAAGGTTTTAGGAAAGTCTTTGAAGTCTCCTTTAAGTTTCACATAATCCGGTTGAAGTAGTTTAAGTCTTTGCTTGAGTTTCCATATCAACATTATTCAACATGAGAAATTCATTTTTGGAATGCTTTGAAACTTGTAAACTTGTAGCTGTCCTTCTAGACTTATCTTCTAGCAATCTTTGTAGGTCAAGGGTAAGGCATTTAATTGTTTCGAAACCCTACATCAAAAAAACTTTTTCAAAAAAAAAAGCAAAAAGAATGTTTTTGAAAAGCCAATAATAGTATAATAACATTTAAAAGCAAACATACAAGAAAGAAGTAGATTAAAATAAAGTCTCTTACAATTTTTTCCTCTTATTACATCAAATGCATCCTTATACCACAACCTGCTTTGTTTTCCAAGATCAGGAGATTCTTGACGTATAATTTCTTGACCCATATCTTTAATCATTTGATGCATCATTATCTTGTTTTTTTCATTAATAATTAGGAAAGACCTATCTATGAGATTTTCAATTTCAATTGCTGTATAAAAATCACAACCATCTAGAATTATAGCTATGTAATCTCTATCCTTCCCAATGAATAAACAAGCTATTTCAAGGAATATTTTTTTATCATGATCATCTTCTAGAGAATCATAGCTTATTCTTAGAATTTGTTTAATTTTGCTATCAAGGATTGTTTCTAATTTCTCTAATGCACTTTTCCATGCACTTATACTTTTTCCAGATAGAGAAAAGCCCAAAACTTGAAGAGCTAATGGAAGCCCACCACAGTGTTTCATAAAACTACTTGCATACTCCATAAAACTTTCAGTAATAAAATTATGGCCAAAGGCATACCAATTAAAAAGTTGAAGTGATTCATTGGAAGCTAATTCTTCTACTTCAAATAACTTGTTTAAGTCTCCATAAGTAGATGATGCTTCCAAATCGAACATCTGGTGAATAAAATGAGCATTTAGTAGATTCCGACACTTGCTAGTTATGATGATTTTACTTCCAAGATAAAAAAGAATCCAAATTCCCATTAATTTTGTTATTTTTTCCAAATCATCAACATCATCAAGAACAAGAAGAACTCTTCTACAACATATTGCTTCTTTGATCCTGTTAATTCCATTATTTGCGTTGTATATTTTTTGTACTTTCCTTTTAAGGATATCTAAAATAAGTTGTCTTTGCAAATGAACCAAGCCATTGCACTTTCGACATGTTTCTCTAACATCTACAAGAAAACTATAGCCTTCAAATCTTTGGATGCTTTGATTGTAAACAACTTTGGCAATGGTTGTCTTCCCACTCCCTTCAATTCCACAAATTGTTGCAATGTCAACCTTATTTGGTCCATCTTGTTCTACCCACCAATTAATGCGTGTCACAAGAGAATCTACTCCTACTAAAAAGGGAGGGACATGTAAAACAATGAGATAGAGTTTATTTTGAACTAGATTAACAATATCTTGAATTAATTGTGATTCATGCCTGCAAATTTTAAAGGATATGTTAGAAATATATCCAAAATATATCTCAATGGAATGGGTGTAATTTTGGAAATTGAGTAAAATCTGTTAACATGTTTGCTATTTTCTTGCATAATTTTGGACTCTTTTTTTATGAGATTGCATGTTCAAGTTAAAATTACAATCTTATGTGCATTATTCAACATATATGATAGAATTACTGCATTAAAAAAAGAATAGAGAACAAATTAAATAAATCAACAAAGCAACATAAAGATTAATGAAACTCATGCGAGATGAAGCTTGAACTTGAGATCTAAATGCTTTAGAACTTTCTCTTTGTAAAAGTTAAAAAATGTGTGTCATTTCAATAAAAATTTCTTCTTTATTATCTTCGGTCATCATAAACTTTTTTCTCCTTAGAGAATTTATTGTGCAATAATATAGGCTATCTTATTAAGAATGTCAACTTATAGAAGTCAATGGACTTTTAGAATTTAGATATGAAATTAAAAATTTAGAGAAAATGAAAAAAAAAAATTCTTTCACTATAAATAATTGTCCTAATTGAAATAAAAATATTTATTTATTTTTAATTTTAAAACATATTTAAATATTGAAACTAAAATTAAATAATCATTAAACGGACATATCAGACAAGTCTAGGTTTAACTTTTTTTTTTTAAAAAAAAGGCCTATAGGCTCGACTTATGAACATAACAAAATTCATAATGCTCTTTTTCTAATACTATATTTTAATAGGTCAAGGAAGAAAAAAAATCAAATTATACTTTCTTGCAATTATGGATTTAAATTTGTATATTAATTTTTCAAAATTGAATCTTGAAATTTTATGAATGATTAAAGGTAGTCCAATCATTAATGGGATTAGAATTGTGTTGTTTTAATTTGTGGATGTGTCATTTCACCTAATGGTGTGATATTTTCTGGAATTCTCCTATAGCTTTCACTTCCACAGCATATACAAATAAACCAGCAAGAGAGGAAGTTTTTCCTTTTGGTCTCTCTCACCACCAAAAAATTGAAGAATTCAAGGGTTAACAAATGGAATCACAATATACCAACTTTACATATCTGATTACTTTTCTTTTTCTCCAATTTTTTTCCCTCTTTCAGATTATTTGTATTCAAATGTACATTTCCAAACATAACATAAATGAATTCCTCCAAATCTCATCTTACTTTTTTTTTTTAATTTTTTTATTCAAACATAAGATAACATAAATGTATATTTCCTTTTGTTTTTCTATTTTTATTTTCTTATGAAATTATTTAAATATTTAATAAAGTTTTTGACTTTTTTGTCACTCTCTTATTGAATCTCTGTACATTAATGGGAAAACTAATATCATGAAATAATGACAATTGAGAGTGTTAAATTTGCAATTCTAAAGAAGGGAGCGTCCGGAACTTGATTAATGGTATATGTACTGTACCTATCTTGTAGCACCATGCCTCCCAAATTCGAAACTTCTTTTAAAGCAGGCCTCCATTTTCGTACCATGTCCATTTCCAACTTGAAGCTCTCTTCATGTCCGGCAAATGCTTCTGCATATCTTCCTGTCTGCTTCCTGACTTGGGTTGGATCGACATCATAAAAAATTGGCAAGACAATGTACTGAGAGGATTTCTTATGCTCCAGTATCTTTACAAGTTCGTTAAGGCACCATGTTGACGAAGCATGATTCTTTGAAAAAACAATGATAGAAATTTTTTATTGCTGTATTGCTTTCTCAATTTCATCCTTTATATTCTTCCCTCTCTTGATACTTTCATCATCCCTAAATATATCAATCCCTGCTTGCTCTAAAGCCGTATAAAGATGATTTGAAAAATTTTTGCGCGTGTCTGCACCTCTAAAATTCAAAAAAGCATGATAAGTGCATTGGAGAATTGGTGTGGAGGCATCCTGCACCTTCGAAACAGCCGAAGAATTCTACAAGAGAATCTTATATATATATATACATATATATACACACCAAGTTCTAGCGTACAAATATTGTTGCCTGTGGTAGTCCACGTCAATGAATAAAAAATCAGATGGAAAGTTAAATTGATAAGATTTTCGTTAATTTAATAGGTTGAATCAATTGAACCAAATTATTCAATTAAAAATAAATGAAATAATAAATATATAAATTTAATATTAAATAAATATTAAATATATAAAATAATTAATAAAAATACATGTTTGATTTAAAGGTATGATTTTTAATATAACTAAAAGGTAAAAATTAAAATCTCATCATTTATAGTTTTCTTTTAAATAAAATTAAAATAAAATCAAGCTTTTACGGGTTAAACTAATTTTTACTATTTCACAAAATCGCAAATTCTTTGATACCCACACTTGGCTGAACAAATCTCTGATTTTCACTTGAATCCATCTAACCATCAAAATTTTTCAACATGACTCCACAGTCCACACCAATTTACACGAAAAAGAAAAATCAAAGCAAACACATATTTCGAATGTATGGTGGGTCAATCCCTCGAGCAGTCCACACCACTTCACACAACTTGGAGAAGAAAATTCAAACACATTCATTTCCGGTGTCTATCTTTGTTGAAAAAGTTATACCTATTGGACTTTTAAAGGTATTATTATTATTTTTTTAATTTTATTAACTTTTAATTTGAATTAATGGTATCGTTTTTAATATAATTAAAATGTTAAAATTAAAATATCATCGTTTATTATTGTTTTTTAATAATTAACATAAAATCGAGTTTTTACTTGTTAAATCAATTTTTATTTTTTCACTACTGGACAAATCTCTGATTTTCACAACAATCCATCCAACCATCAAATTTTTTTTCAACATAACTCCACAGTCCACACCAATTTATACGAAAAAGAAAATCAAAGCAAATACATATTATCAATCTACGGTGTGTTAATCTCTCCACCAGTCCACATCGGTTCATACAACTTGTAGAAGAAAATTCAAACAAATTCATTCCCCGTGTTTATGTTCGATGAAAACGTTATACCTATTGGATTTTTAAGGTTATTTTTTTTTTTCAATTAAACTAACTTTCAATCTGACTTAATGGTATAGTTTTTAAAATAACTAGAAAGATAAAATTAAAAACACATCATTTATGATTTGTTTTTTAATAAAATTAACATAAAACCCACAAACTTTGATTTAAACACAAATCGCTTGAATCATCAAAATTTTGTCAACATCACTCCATAGTCCACACCAATTTACACGAAAAAGAAAATCAAAGCAAATACGTATTTCCAATCTCTGGTGGGCCAATCCCACCACCGGTCCACTCCAGTTCATGCAACTTGGAAAAGAAAATTCAAACAAATTCATTTCCAAAAAGTTATTCCTATTAGACTTTTAAAGTTATCTTTTTTTTTTTTTTAATTTACCAATTTCCAACTATATTTTTTTATTATTAATTTTTTATAGTTGACATTCTTCTGTCGATGAAATCTTGCTTCAATTGTAAAAAACTTTAATCCAAATCTAAATATCATCGTAAATGAATTTGATTAGTTTAATTTTATCATAAACTTTGCCTATTTAATATCTATTGAATTATAAAATTACTTTATTTTGATTGTAAAATATAATTGAGCATGTAACTTCAAAATAATTTTTAAAAAATAATAATGGGTTGTATGGAGTTTCACACCTGAGTTTCTCCCAAATAATAAAGTTTGAAAGGGATATAGGACCTCTGTTCTCCATTTTATTCATTAACATTAGACTTGGCACTTCTTTCTAAAAATATCAATTGGCCTTTCTGATGAACATGAGAGAGTATTGTTTCGATCCAATGGACTAGGTTCCGTATAGTTATCACGGCAACTTGATATTAGTTAATCTATTATCTGCTATATATATATAAAGAGTCCACATTTGACCCTGCAGATGTTTTAAGTTGTGGTGCTTGGACGTGTTCAATTTTTGTTTTTTGAGCTGAGATGGAGATAAAGGGAGAGTAGAAAGGGGAGAAGGGGATGGAAAGAAAATACATATAAAAGTTTTATTTTTTTTTTTTGTGTTTTAATTATATTGAGGCATTATATATTTAAATAATTTTTGATATGTTAATAATTTATTTTATATAGATTTTGGTATATTTATTATTTGTGTATTTAAAAAAATTAAGAATTTATTTGATTTTTCATTTTTGTATGGACAAAAAATCATGTTTGTTTTATTTTTCATACCATTTGTATTTTAATTATTTTTTTATTTTTTTTTTGTATCTTAATTTATCTCATATCTAGTATAATTGGTTTTAATAATTCAATTTTTAATTTTAGGTTCAATTACTTAAGATATTAAAATATAAAAATATATTTAAATAACATACATAGTTATTCAATTAAGAAAAATATTTTATTAATTATTTTTATTGTATTTTTGGTGATGCATTTTTTTAAAAAAAATCTTAATAATGTATTTAAAGTGATTGATCTGCATGTTAACTCGTTGTTCACATATTTGCTCACAAATTAATTTAGGATCCATACCGGATTTTCTCAAATTTTTTTTTGAAATTTTAAATAATATATTTAAAAGAGTTAGCCTATACGTACCCACATGGTCAGTTTAGAATATGAACTTATCAACTTAGAGAAAAATAAATTTTTTAATTTTTAAAATTATGTATTTAAAATGATTTAAGACATATACTTAATTTAGTTAAATTTTTTTTATTTTATTTTTAAATAATGTATTAAAAAATTTAGTTCCTACGTTAACTCAAGGTGGACTTATTAATTGTTCCCGACCCACTGGGGGGGGAAAAAGTTTTCATATTTTTCTAAGGTTTTATATAATTGCTTTGAAAATTAGTTTAAATTCATTCGATCCTCCTAAACAATTCTCAAAAATTTAATTTTTTATAATTATAATTTAAAATAAAAATTTATAACTTTATAAAATTTAATTTAAAATTAATTTTTATAATTAACTAATTAAAATTGTATAAAAAAATATTGGAAACCCCTGGCATAAGCAGGGGTTAAATTCTAATAAATATTAGAAGAGGAGGTTGAAGGTACCGTAGATTTTACTTTTCCTCAAACTCCTCCAAAAGTTGACACTTGTCCCTCTTTTTAAGGGGCAAATCGGAGGCAAAAGGAAAGAAGAAAAATTTTGTTTGGTTTTTTTATGTTATTTTTTCATGCTTTACTTTCGTATTATGTTTTGACAAAAAATTGTTTAATTATTTTTGTATTATTTATATGTTTAAATTATTAAGAATTTATTTATTCATTTAATTTTCTTGCAGAAAAAATAATATTTAGCTTATTTTTGTGTCATTGTCATGTTTTAGTTATTTTTTCGTGATTTTTTTATTGTAACTTAATTTATCTTATACTTTATATAATTTATCAAAATGATCTAATTTTTTACTCTAAATTAAATTATTTAAGATACTAATTATAAAATTATTTAAATAATGGGCTATAGTTATCGGTCGAGGAAAAAAATTTATTTTATTTTTAAAGGCATATTTTTTAGAAGATTTTTATGATGTAATTTAAGTGGTTGATATGTATCTTAACTCATAGTCTAAACGTTCACTTATAAATCAATTTAGGTTTGTACTTAATTTGTTTAAATTTTTTTTTAATGACGTATTCAAAGAAGCTGACATGTAAGTTCCCGAATGGGTAGATTTATCACCTATATCTAACCTACTCATGGAAAAATAAAGTTTTTTACCTTTTTTTTGTTTTTTATTCAAAGGATTTGCACCTGATTTGCATGAATTTTTTTTGTTTTATTATTAAATAATATAACTTAAAGAGTTGGTCCATACATTTCATTTGGGGTGGACTTATTATTTGTACTCGACAATCTATGGAAAAGTGTTTGTTTTCTTATTTTTTATTTTTAAATAAAATTTTTTATATAATTGATCTGTACAATTACTCGTAACTTAATTTAAGATCCTTACCCACTCCTAAGCAATTATTTTTCATAATTAGAATTTAATAATAAAAATTTTAAACTCACAACAAAATAGGGGTCCAATGCTAGTTACAATTAAAAATCTTGACAAATATTAAATAACTAAAAATCACCCAAAACATTTCACTTGGGAGGATTGGAAAAATAATGCTTTTAGTATTTTGTGGATATTAGATCTAAGTATATAGAAAAGCTTTTGTAATTAACAAAAATATTCTTTTATTTTTTTTCACTTAAAGACTTATGATTTAATTTAATAAAATCTAGTCTTTTTATTTATTAAAAATAAATAAAAATGCTAGTAAATAATTTTTTACATTCATGCATTAAATTTATCATAAGTTATCCTAATTTCTTTTATACTTTATAATATCTATAATTATAATCTATATCTATAATATATATTTTATATTAAAGCACGAATATGGAGAATCTTTAAAACTGATCAAAATATACATTATTATTCATTACAGTACTAATTTTGTCATTTTAAATGTTTTTTATGGTTACTAAAATTTATCATATTTATAAATAAAAATTCTAATTATATTGAAAGATTTGGTTAAATGAATTTATTGAATAATAAGATTTATCATATTTATAAATAAAAATTATAATTATATTGAAAGATTTATTTAAATGAATTTATTTAATAATAAGATTTATCACATTTATAAATAAAAATTTTAATTCAATTGATAGATTTTAGGTAAATGAAATTTATTTAATACTAAATAAAAAGAGTTAAAATTTGCATATCTTAAAAGTTATAATTGTAATAATTTAAATAAAACGTACCTCTAGCCATTGTTAATCAAGAACCCAGCCTCGCTCCAAATATACGAAGACAAACACCCCGTATAAGCCTTCTAGTCTATATCCTTTTCTTGATAATTACCTTATGATGGTGCATAGGCAATTTATATAGACTAGACTA
>JBBYHM010395126.1:0-13976 GCA_038381775.1 Adansonia rubrostipa | reverse complement strand
ATGTAAGTAGTAGAAACAGGGTTTGGTTGTTGGAGAAGCGAAGCGAGACAGCTAAACTGCAGAAAGGAGCCCAACTACCGTACGTATCTGGATTCTGGGCAGCAAGGACTTTCACTTGTAACGTTTGCACAGCTGCATGTGACGTGGCTGCTCTTCTCAGCAGAACTGCCCGTAGTAGATTAAGTCGAGTCATAATAAAAAAATTTAAATTTTAAATTTAAATTTGAAAATTAATTTGTTCATGTTATGCTCGCCCGGCCATGCAGTCTTTGAATGGATTTACTTCTTCATGCTAGTTTTTATTTTTTTTTAATAATTAACTATGACAACTTAGGTAGATCTATTAAGTTTGTACATGATAGAAACCCAACATAAGAAATTAATTCAAACATAATATAAATACATGATAGGACATTAAAAAAAATAAGATGGATAGAAGATGAATATATATACGTGTTAAAATTTAAATAACATAATTTTTTTAACATATCAAAAATTATATAAATATATAACTTAAATACAATTATAATACGAAAAGAATAATACAAATATCACTAATACATAGATTCACAAATCTAAACTCAAGGTTAGTTCTAGTTATACTCAACAATTTCAGGCATGATATGATTACAGAATTTAGCACTAATAAATATATAAATGTTTCTAGACCTATATAACATATATTATTAATATATTAAACTTTTTATAAATATATAATATCTTAAATATTATTATGATATGAAGTATAAGAAGAAGCACGATTTACCGTGTCTAAGTTTAGTGACAATTCTAATAAGGTTCTTTAAAAAGTACAATAAATTAAATTGCACAACTCATTTCAAGCCCAAACTACTTCAGTTTCAATTTTTTTTATTCTAGTTTTTTTTTTTTGTAAATATAATTACTTCAAATTTTTCGGGTAAATGGTAATAAAAATCATTTTACAAGATGAAAAAGTTAAATATTCGTCTAAAGGTATTGTTTTCTCAGATGAATATTGAATAATATATAATTATTGATGACTATTAATTATGATTTAAAAAAATCAACTATTATGATTTAGCTTTTCTATTTCTTATAATTTTTTCTTTTGCCAATATGCCCAAACATGTTCTTCTTCTGTTCTTGATGCATATAAAAAATTAAAATATTTGCTTTATTTGAAAATTTCAATGTTAATTTTAAATCATCAATCATAATGAGTTATAAAAAGCAATAGCCTGTATAATTAATATAGGCAGAATAATGGAGTGTTAGTAGCAAATTTCCTGTGGTCTACAAAGATTGATTGTGGGAGTGGACTCGGCTGTGGTCATTCACTTTTTGAATCCAACATTAAAGGAGTATCATTTTTTTTTTTTTTCTTTTGGGAATTCTGGTAAATGGCTATCTTGAACTTATCAAGAAAGGATGGATCATTGACAAACGACACATTTTGAGAGAAGAGAATCAGTGTGCAGATCATCTAGCCAATCTAACCCAGGTAGCAGTTGTTAGTTTTAATCACCTTGAAAGTTCGTCTAGAAGTCTTATGCCTTCGTTGAAAGCTGATGCGTGTGGCAAAGGAGTAGTTCGTTTGTTATTTTTAATCGTGTCTTCTGTACTATATATATATAACTTTCAAAAAGTATCAATTTAGTCTATTAGCATTTGTACAAGAACACAAAATATGACTTTTAAATAAAATATTTATATTGTTTGGAATTTAAAATATATAAAACTAAAAAAAAAAAGTCCCTTTAGGGTTTTAGAACTCCATGGGAGGAAGTCCTAGTCTTGTTTGATGCAAGGATCCTACTTCCTCATGATCTTTTGTAATCCTTACAATGCATTTGGATAAAAAATTTTAAAATTTTGAAGAATTTTAAAATATTAATATTTTAGAATTTATCAATTCAAAATACCAGCATTTGTAATTATATTGTTTGGATAAATAATTTTAGAAAAAATTTTGAATATTAAAATTGGGTAAAATACAAAAATAATTAAAAATAATAATATTAACAATAAAATAAGAAAAATATGCAATATTGATGTCATTAGATTTGTAAAAGTGTATAAACATTCCTAATAACATAAAAAAAATTAAAATGAGTTTATTTAGTTAAAATTAAAAAAAAAAACAACTTAATTATAGCATGAAAAAAGAAACCTAATAAATATTAATATCTTAGTAAAATATTAAGGAATTTTACAAAATTCACCTCTAGAGGTGGAATTTGAAAAAGGAATTTGAGCATTTTAAAATTCCGCTTTCAAATTCTAAGAATTTTAAAAATTTTAAGTTTTGTTTTGCCAAACAAAGAATTTTTATTTTTAGAATTTAGAAAATCTCTTTATAAGTAAATTCCCTCCTTAAAATCCCTCATCTAAACACACCCTTAGGGATTGATTACAAGTTATTTTTTTCAATTTTATTAGAAGCAATTGGTGGTTTTGTGCCGATAGATGATGAGTTGGAGAAAGTATGGAATAATCTTACCTTTCTAGAGGAAGAAAAATATTTCATCAATGTGGCTGGATTGCAAGGAGACAATGAATTAATTCACAAATGCAATTAGATAGTGGGGAAACTCCAAAAATCAATCATTCAATAAAGAAGCGATGGTAAGTACCCTTTGTATCATTTGGAGAGTTTCAAAAGGATTTCAAATCACCATATTGAAGTTTAATCTATTCCTAGAAGCATAAGAAAATAGTGATTGAAAGAGGTCCATGGTCGTTTGATAAGCAACTACTGTTAATAACAAAATATGATGGGAATTTGCGACCATCAGAATATGTTTTCAATAATGTAACCTTTTGAATAAGGATATATGATTTACAAAGGAGGTGAATGAATAAAGAAATGGCCAGGAAGATATGAAATTAGATCGAAGATATCAAAGTCATGAATAAGTATTTACATCAGATGGGGTTTGAAAGATTTTTTCAAATGAAAATGGAAATTGATTTTCAAAAACCATTACAAAAATGCACTATGCTTTGCTAATATAGAAAGCAGAAAGTTTGTAATTGGTAGACTGAAATGCAAATGTTACTAGACTATTGCTATGAATGTGGAACCATAGGGCATATAAAAGTTCATTTTATAATAGCTACAAATAAGGTGAACAAAATAGTAGAGAACAGACATTATAGAGGGTGGCTACAAGGATCACCATTGAAAAATAGCTACATAAGCCAACAGAGGAATAGAATTGAAATAAAGAAACCCATGTAGACACCAATCTACACAAACCAACCATCACAAAACCTAGTTAGAGGTGAAAAGAAAATGACAAGGATCACAAGGAAAACTGGTAGCATCCTAGAGGAGAGAAACCTAAATATGGTCCCTAAAGCAAGCATGAAGAGTTATAAGAAGAATACCAAACCAATAAGCTCAAAGAAAAAAACAAAAAAAAGGATGTGTGGTAGGTAGAAATCAAGACAACGAGCAAAACTCAAAAGACAACAACAATGAAAAAGTAACGGGTCAGTAAGGAACTAGTTTAGGGGTAGTTGACAGTAATAGTAGTAACCTAGATTTCACTAACAGAATTATACATGTGGATGTCACAAACATAGAATTGGTAGGAAAAAGACAAGGGATAGTAGAAATGAAGAGCACAAATGGAAAAGGTAATTAAAAGAGAATGAGGAAGTTCATAGGAGAACACATTTAGCATTAGATATGCAAATAAGAAAAAAAAATAAGGGAGAAGGAAGTGATCAAAGCCAATAGAGGTGGAGTATGATGCAGCTAAGAACAAAAAGGTGAAACAAGGTCTAAAGGATTCGATAATTTTAACCATCATGATTGGGTCCCAATCTTGTCGAGAATCATAAAGTGTATATCATGGAAATAGCGTGGGATTGGAAACCCATAAGTAACTTGAGCTCTTTAATAGTTATTGAAGAAAAAAAATCCTCATATAGTTTTCTCAATAAAAACAAAAGTACATGCACAAAAGTTAGACAAAATAAAGAAAAGTTATAGGATGACATTTTGCTTTGGGGTTGAATGCTCAGGGGTCAAAGAGAGGTTTAGTGATATTTTGGAAAGCGGCAGTTAATCTTATTTTAAAAAGCTATTCAAAATCTTGTATAGACATGGAGGTTGAACAAAAGCAAGACCAATGTCAGTGGAGAATCATGGCTTCTATGGATAAACTAAGAAAAATCACAAAAGAAAATCATGGGATCTATTATGAACTTTATCCAGTCAATCCTCACTGCCTTGGTTATGCATGGGAGACTTTAACAAAATCCTATGGACACATGAGAAGTCAGGGCACTACCTTGAGAGAGAACGACAAATGGATGGTTTTAGTTAGCTTTAGAAGATAGTGGACTAAAAGATTCAGGGTTTGTAAAAGTTTGGCACACATAAGAAGAAAGTGGAATAGGAAGCAACAATATCAGGGAAAGGCTTGGTAAAATTGTTGCAAATAAGCTTTGTTAGGTAAAGTTTCCTTATGAAGTTAGGCACTTTATTACCCCAATATCTGATTATTGTCCTATCTTGATAGCAATTTAAAGGGAATAACTGATGTGTTCTTAAAAAAAAAAAGAAGCCAGTGCTTCGAGGTAATGTGGCTAAAATGAATTGGATTTGAAAATGAAGTAAATATTGCCTAGACTATTAATAATGATGACTCTATTGTGACAGAATTTTTAGGAAAAGGGGATTTGCAAGTGTTAAGCCTTTCTTTTTCTTATGAGGTCGTGTGCAATCGTAACCCATTGCGTAAGCATAGGTTGCACTTGCATTGTGATCAGAGAGGAATCTTATCTTTGCATCCCTTGTTTGGCTACTTTACTATGCTATTCAAAGCATCAAAGATACTACCGAACCATTACTCATACTACTGGGAATCGTGGGTACCGTAGAGCTTCTCATATAAATATAAAAATGTATTGCCCACTTCTTACAATCTAGCCTAAACCTTTGGGTTGGCTTTGTAGGATCAACAACAATAGCTACACAGAGTATGATAGAATCCCCTAGCATGATTATTTAGGAAGTCTCTCTAAGGATGACTCCTTTTGTGAGAGCTGGAATTCTTCTACTAAGATATATAGACATTAGTTTAAATTACTTAAGTTAGCTATTAGGTTTTTGAAAGGAATCTAGTTCATAAGTTCACATTCATTGATGGTATTAAACTTTACCGAGCTCGAGTCAACCTTTCTTATAAAAAGCTTTGTTTGCACCCATCAACTTCCTTCCTAATTTCAAATAAAGCACTCTGCCTCATTTGTTTCTCTTTTCTTGCCTTCATCATTAGTGAATGGGATCCTCAAGAAAACCCTTTGGCCAATTTGGTAAAATTTTGGAATATAGCGATGTTATTTCTAGCCAAACATGCTAAGGTTTTTAATTAGTTTATTTGGCTACCTTATTAGTTATTGTCTTGAATTGGTTGGGAGACACAAAGGGGCTGCTCCAAATGAGATGTTATAAACATGGTATCAAAGCCTTGATTCTACTAGCCATGGGTGTAGGAAAAGGTGTCCTTTAGGTACATGCCAACTATTTGACAAAAAGAGCTTTCAAAACTTTTGATAGTGGATACAAAAACCAATCATGCCCCCTATTCCCAAGAAAAAAAGAAAAACCATAGTAGCTAAGAATAGGAAAGGCAAAGATCTATAAAAAATAAAGTGAGTATGTTGTTTGCCCAAATAAAAAAAGGGCTAATCTGCTTACTTCAAACCATATCTAGCTTATAAAACTATGACACTAGATTCTTTTATTTTAAAAATTGCTAGAAAAAAGCACAAACAACCTTGATATCGGAACACCTAGATAGATGAACTTCACTTTCATTTTAGAGAGACAAAAACACTTTTTTGAATACCATTTAATGACCATTGGAGTTATTTAAGGTGATTAGGGCGAGATACCAAAAAGTAAACCCAAAAACAAGTAAAAGAAAGATAAAAAGGAAAAACCTGCCCTTTTTTTCTTAGTAGACATTTTTTATGGATCCTTTTAAACCTAAAAGCAACTGTTGCCATTAAGATAGCTAGGGCCACGGAAGGCAATCACCTTTCTTTTCTCTATACCTTGAGCTTGGTTTTTTAAAGCCTTTCTTTCATATAAGAGTTTACCTAAAAAAAACCTAACTCTAAGACTGACTCAAAAAAAGAGAAAAAAATCAACCAAGTGTTCAATCTATTAAATAGACTATTTTTCTTTCATTTAAGTTTATAGATAAGTAAGATATTAAAAAGGGCGAAATGCTTTCTAAGCTGGACTTAAGATATTAAAAAGGGCAAAATGCTTTCTAAGCTAGACTTTCTCCTTACATCTTTCGAGGCCTTATTTTTCAAAAAAAAAAGTCCCCTAATTTGCTAGGTAAGGCAACACAACATATAAAGAATGGTTTAGAAGCATGATGATCGAGAGCTCCTAATTGGTTTGCTATCTATTGTGTAAATGGATAGAAAGGCATCTTAAGTAGGGCTGGTGAGAAAGTTGAATCTTGCATAGGATAAGAGGGCTCCTTATGCCAGAAAGCATGGTTTGAATGTGCAATCTATCCTCTTTTAATGGTTGGCCTGAAAAGTGACCAAACAGTTGAAATGATAACTACCTAAGCTAATGATAAAGGTAAGAACACTTTTCGACCAAGTCCCATTACATAACAATATCGTGGAAATGCTATACGGACCATATATCTAGGAAGAAAACCAGAATCACCTTGATATTAAACCAGATCAAGCTTGGGATTTTCTTAAAAATCGAAAGATCTAGGATAGGCAGTTAACCTCCTAGAAAGAGTGATGTGCATGGACCAGGTGAATGGGGATAAAGCTTAATGCACCGCTCATCGACTAGCTTATGGTTTAAGTTTCTTTCCATAAGCCTCTTCAACCAAAGAATTTACTCATCTACAAAAGAATTGACTAGGCAAAAAGGATCTTCTTGCACTCAAGACAGCCCTACAAATCCACTTCGCTAAGCTTAGTCTCAATTCTTTATCTGGAGCAACTAATCAAAAAGATCTTTTAGTTTTCAATGACTTTAAATTGAACAAAGAATAAAGCACTTTGAATAGCCTTTGCCAAGTTCTTGATCGTGAAGAGTCTTTTTTTAGCAAAAGCTTGAATATATGAAATTTATAAGGTGTAAACTTTCATGCTGGGAATTCTAGTTCTCTTCTACTAGCTTTGTTTCATATACAAACATGAAAGCACTCTAGCTTCATCTGCAGTAGATCATTACCTTGTCTTTATAAATGAGACCTAGTGCCTATTTTTATTATATAGTATAGTCACTTCGTGTTATCTAGTTAGCTGGAAAGCAAAAATCAACTAACCCACACTGGATATGGAGTCATTACTTAGACACAGCTGCCTCAAGCTTTTGGACTTTATGTTTTTTATTTTTTTTACTAATAGAAGCCTTTTTGTTTGAAAATAATGTAAGAGATTACAATTGATTTACACTCTTAAGCTAAGCACTTTTCTAATCTATTTAACCATTAAGTCTAACTTAATTTAAGGCCTTTATAGTTCATAGGCCTCTTCAACTAAAGAATTTACTCATTTATAGGGGAAATGACCAAGCAAAAAGGATTCTTCTTTTTTTTAAGATAGCCCTACAAACTAATTCATCGAGTTTTGTCTTAATTTTTTATCCCAAGCAAATAATCAAGAAGATTTCTTAGTTTCATTAACTTTAAGTTGAACAAAGAAGATGGTGCTTTGAATAGCCTTTACCAAGTTCTTGATGGTGATGAGTTTTTCTTTGGTAAAAGCTTGAATCTATTGCATAAAACAAAAAGAATGCCTATCATCCTTTTAGCCCATTCCATACTAAAAGCAATATGAAAACTAAGACCACAACAAAAAAGATATATTTGCTTGCCTTTACGAAATCTAATTGAGGGCTTAAGTGAGGAGCACTTGATAGCCACTTTTTTAGCTACACGAAAAGGTGAATAAGTGATAGAACTTAAATAGAAAAAGTTAGGCAACTCACAACAGAAATATGGTATGAACAAACTTCCATCAAGCTCATAGATTACGCAATCAAAAGAGAGCCAATTGTATTAGTAAAAAAATATGGAGTGTTTTTACTTAAGCATAACCTTATGGTTGAAAACAAGGAATAGGCAAAAGAAAGGAGCGCAATATATACGAACCAAGCTGAATATGCCACTGGGTTTTTTCAAATAGCCATAATCCTTGACCATATATTCTATTATTCCAATAAGAGTGAGGAGGATCTAAATTGACTTTCGTAGAAGCTAAAGGGAAAAGATAAAGAAAAGTGGCATCACTTATCTTTCAAAAGAAGCACTAACCATGGGGCTGGAAGATTTTTTAAAGGACATGAAGTGTCCTATCTACGGGGCTTTCAAGATACCTTTAGCATCTTTCAACTGCGGTTATCCTTCAGATACCCTTGTCCCATTGTTTCATAGATAATAAACAGCTCCTCCATCCCCTATCACTTTTAGCTTTCTAGGAATGCCCCTTTGAGGCTTTTCAAGGATGCTATTACTCCCTTCACTCACTTTGTTTGCTTGATTTATAACCCATCCAACTTTTGAGTTTCGTATAAACATTGGAAAACTTTATGTTATGATCTACTTTCAGTTATCGAACATGTAGATTCCTTATTTTATTTGAGCTAACTTTTGGCATCTAGGACTTAATTGAAAGATGATAGAATTAGAAAGTAAAAAATAAACACTGGGGGATGCCTATTGGTGTTGTGTCACTAGGCACTATTAGGTGACATAGCACCAGGGGAAAAGTTTTTTTGGGAAGGCATAAAATTCCTATGGGCCATATTAAAGAAAAATGTAAAATGAGCCATTAAAGGCCACTTTTCATGGTGTCATCAGAGTCATTCGGATAAGTGCACAGATCAATTTCCCACCGTTTATGACCAAAGTGAGGTAACTCGAGAAACCACAAGTACATGCAAGTTATATTGGCGCATATGTATTGATACAAGGCCTTTACATCACCAAAAACTTGAATTTTCACATGTAGTAACCTTAGGTGTCATATCAATTTGTCTGTACCAATATAGGCCTTGGCAATAGCTAAAGTTATGATTTTTTGCAAAATGTATTGATACACAAGCATGAGTATTGATAAAAATCCATAGAGTACCGATATAGGCCCTTAAGTCCCAAGACTGTAAATAATTTTTGCTCTTAGTATCAATACACACCTCATTCTATCAATACTGATGGGTAAAAATTGCCTTCTGTATTGATACAAGATGTTTTGTTTCAATACACCAAGTCAATTTTCCCTATTCAAACTATTTTTTAGCCTTTGAAAATTTGATTCAAACACATTTTTTTGCACCAAGAAACTATCATAATTTATTACAGGCCTCGACTTTGGGCCTATGATCAAATGTAAAAAAATTTTTAGAGCCCAAATAGCTAATGACAAAGGTCACTTTCATGAAAATATGATCGTAAAAGGGCATGCCAAGCATATCTGTAGCTGTAGGCTTTTGCAGCCTTTATGCCCATTGCTCTGCATGGCATAACCAATGGGAAGAAGGTCAACTGAGCATAGTAGCTGAAGATGTCCCCTAATGCATGAATGAAAGATCAAAAATGCAATTTCCTTATCTCCCCAAAAGCATTGGCTGAACTTTGAGCTTAAAAGAGGCAAAATTGGCTCAGTAGAAGGACTTTTCCAACCATTCCTAAGAATCCCCTTAGTAACCTCTAGTCACAAAAACCCTCTTAAAACACTATTCCATTGCCTTTCACCCTTAACCTTATTTTATTCTCGTAATTCCCCCAAACTACTTCCAGAAAACCTTTAAAAACTCAACCTTTCATACACTTTCATCCTCAAAAGACCTCACCATCAATCGTATTACTAGAAAGCTTCTTCTTTTCATCATTTTCTTGCTAAATAACAACAAAAAGAGGGAAGGGATAGAGCTTAAAGTCATTGCTTTAGGAAGGGAGACAAGTTTAAGCTTTTTTGGAATATTTTCTACCTTGTTTCATACATTTTCTATTTTTTTTCATCTACATCATTTTAGCGAGCTCTTTATGCTACCATGACAATCCTAGGACTCTCATGCAATATTGTTGCATTGGTTGTTGTAGTCTTAGGATCTTAATGACCCTCTTGATACCTTGATGTTGTTTGGATATACAAGCATGCCATGCTGCATTTTCATCATTATCACAGCCTCTATTCATACGTTTCTTGCCATGTTCTTTTCATATTCACATATTCATCTTATATTTAAATGTTCTCAATGTTCATAACATACATTGAGTATGCTCATGCATTTTCTTGTATTTTAAGGAGTCTCGTGTCATAAAAATGTTGTCTTGATAACTTCAGCTTGCTTTCCTCTACTTAAGCATGTTCATATGATTTCCATGCATCTTATTTGTTATCTTCTTGCATTTTTGCCACTCACTTCCATGTCAAAATGCCATCTTTGTGTGTTTACATGTTTAGTTCCTATTCATCTTTGTGCATGTTATGTTTTGTTCATGTTGTTCCTGTCAAGAAGCATGCTTGTTTGGTAAAAATCTAATTTTTAAAAGCAATCCCTAAGTTAAGTTCATGCTACCTTTAATACATGGAGATTAGCATGGATTTAAGGCTTTGTCATATTTGCTTTCCAATTTTGGGAATACATTAAACATTTCAAATCTAGATTCATGGTAAAATAAGTTCAAAGATGCTATTTTTTTAAACAAAATCCCTATTGGTAGAAAATATATACTAAGCCTTAGTCTTGAGTTTTAGCACCTCTATAACGGCATGGTCAATGGGTTGTCTCATTATCCTAAACCACTCTAAGACTGTGGAATGAATTCGTAATGCCCATGTTAGTCAAGTTCCTATGTGGTGGACATTTGGACATCTATAACTCGAATTTGACCCCCTAAAAAATTAAAAAATTAAACAGCCCCCTATTTTTGCTCTAGCAACTCTATGGTCTGAGTTTGAGAAATTATTTTTAAATCATAAATGATTTTTATTGAATTTTTTGAAAATTTTCCCTTAAAGGGCATTGAAATACTTTCCAACGGTGTATTATATGCCCTTGATCACTTCGGATGAAAGAAATAAGGATTTCTAGAACCCTTGCTGTCTGGAACCCCTAGAGTCAGCAAACAATTATCTGTTTGGGTCATTTTGGCCCACCAAATGATTTTTTTTAGAAAGTTTGCAAAATTCCCTTTCCAGCAAGGTATCATTTGCAATATAATAGTTCTGGATAAGTCTAAAATGATTTTTTAAACTTGTCGCATCTTTTCCCCTATATAAGCTACCAAGGTTAAAACAAACCCGATTTCACAAATTCATTCCACCTATAAAACCCTTTTGCAGGAGTTTATGAATGTTTTACATTAAACCCTACTGAGTCACCTTTCTAACTGTACCTCCCTCACCTTATAAGTCTGCAAATAACCTCAGAATAAATTTAGGAATGGGAACTGCACGATGTTGTCCCCTATTTTGAGATTGAGATAAATTTAATTTCTTGAACCACTTTTGCTGAGATGTTTGGATGTCTCAAAATGTATCCAAGTGATTTCTTGTGGAGTCACACACCATAAAACAAACCTTTAGACTTGTATCAAGGTTAAAACACGAAAATAACTTCTCTTTCAAGCCTTTAGGTTTAGCTTACAAAATATCTTTCATATAAAATATCTCTTGCCTTCATAAATATAAATTTTTTCGCCAGTGGAGGTACTCT
Organism: Adansonia rubrostipa; assembly: GCA_038381775.1. Taxonomy (NCBI): domain Eukaryota; kingdom Viridiplantae; phylum Streptophyta; class Magnoliopsida; order Malvales; family Malvaceae; genus Adansonia; species Adansonia rubrostipa. The sequence continues at coordinate 2,269 of JBBYHM010395126.1, read as the reverse complement.
AACCTTTTTTTTAAAAAAGGCACTCCAACCCCTTTTTTCTTTCAACATTTAAATTTTTTTTCCAACCAAAACCCTTTTAAGTATAAATAAAATTACATTGGGGACACTCCAATCCTATTCTTCGAGGGGATACTCTAACCCCGTATTCCATTAAAAACTTAAATTTCCTCTCTAGTTTCTTAAAATGTTAAAATTTTATTTTGTGGGATACTCTAACCCCCACTACTTCGAAGGGATACTCTAATCCCATTTTTCACTAAAAAACTCAAATTTACTTAAAATTTTTCTTTGGGGATACTCCAACCCCACCACTCCGAGGGGATAGTCCAACCCTATCTTTTCAAATTTCATCTGAAACCTAAACTCTCTCTGAAGGTGGCAATTAGGCAGGTTCGGGATGGGTCATTTCAGTTCAGGTTTTTTAAGTTTGGGTTGATTTAGTTTCGAGTCTATTCGGGTTTAGGTTCTTTTAGGTTTGGGCCAATTCAGGTTCAGGTCCATTCGAGTTCAGGCCTATTTGGGTTTAGGTTCGGATTCAGGTCAGGTTTGGGTTTGAGTATATTTTACATCATTTTTTATTTTATGTTAAATATAATCACTTTTATGTAAATTTGAATTCTACGTCTAGGCCTGAATTTGGCCTGGTCCGGCTTGAAAATATCTTAGTTCAGTTCTATAGGCCTAGCCATAGCCCGGAAAGATTTTTGAATTCTAAGCTCAGGGCCGAATTTGGCCTAGCTGAGTCATTTAAGTATAAATCATTGTTCATAAATCATAATATTAAAAAGTTATTTTTATATTAATATTTAGATATTTTATAATTAAATTTAAATCAAATCTATTATTTTATTTAAAAAAAAGTATTGTTTCAGGTCGAGCGTGCTTGAAACTTAAAATCTAAGACTTGGGTTTGATTGTGCTGGGCTTATTGTGTAGGGTAGGCTGTCTGGTCTATGGGCGGTTTTAGTTGCTAGTCTAACATGTGCTTTTTCTTATTTTTGATATGGTATTATCTATTATGGCTTTCATATTTTTTAATTTATCTTATTACTTTGTTATATTATTATTATCATACTCTAATTATTATTATTTGAATAATAATAATAATAATAATAGTAATAATAATAATACTTAAAGAAGTAATTAAAAGTTTACTACTAACATGCATAAACTCTTAATATTTAATGAGATTAACTAATAAATTTTCTTAAAAACAAAAGTGATAAATGGATGATATACTTTATTAACAAAGCTTTCAAAGCTCATGATATGATTTACTTTTCAATAAGTTATTATTTTATCATATATAGACCTGCTCAAGGATCGAGCTACCCACTAGGCCCAAATGGGCCTGGGATTAGGTTCTCATATTTTTGTTTTAGACTAGCCGACCCGACTCGAAATAGTAATTTTAAATTAAAATAACATATATTTTATTTAAATTTAATTATAAAAAATATAAATATAAATAAAAAATATTTTTAATGTGATGAACAATAATTCTAACTTGAACAAACAGGTTTGGCATATTAAATAAGAGCATAGGCTTGGGATTTTAAAAAATTTAGGCTGCAGCTCGGCCCAACCCATGAGCAAGTGTAATCATATATAAATATAAATTAAGTTTTTAATATTTAATTAAATTATATATGGTATTAATATTTAATATTTGATTTATTTTTTATATTGTATTATCTATTACGGCTTTCATATTTTTTAATTTATCTTATTATTTTGTTATGTTATTACAGCTACCCACCTAATCCAATTTGAGCTGGGCTTGGGTTCTCATGTTTTTATCTTAGATAAGCTCAACCTAATTTAAACAATAGTTTTAAATTAAAATAATATATATTTTTATTTAAATTTAATTATAAAATATATAAATATTAATAAAATATATTTTTTAATGTGATGAACAGTATTTCTGGCTTAAATAGGCATATCTGGGTACGTTAAATAAGAGTTTAGGATTGAGATTTTTAAAAAATTTAGGCCGCAGCTCTGCTGGACCTATGAACAAGTTTAATTATATATGAAATATAAATTAAATTTTTAATATTTAATTTATTTTTGATATAGTATTATCTGTTATCGCTTTCATTTTTTTAATTTATCTTATTACTTTATTATACTATTATCATATTCTAATTACCATTACAAATAATAATAATAATAATAATAATTAATTATTATTATTATTATTATTATTATTATTATTATTATTATTATAAAATAAGAATAATATTTAAAGAAGTATTTAAAATTT
>JBBYHM010395104.1:0-13978 GCA_038381775.1 Adansonia rubrostipa | reverse complement strand
TCATATGGGCCAAGGGCCAAATTATAATTTTTAAAAAATTAAAATTGTAAACCCTAGGCTATATAAATCCATGTTTGGCATCCTTTATAGCTTGATTGAAGGCTTTAGAATTTAGCCAAAAGGACCCTAAAAAGGAGTTAGTGATATCTTTCCCACAACTCTATGAGATATTGCGCAATCTCCATTGGAACAAGAAGAAAATCAATTTTCTTCTTCGTTGGATTATTGAATCAAGGTCTTCTAAGTAGAAGGGAAGATTTAGTGAAATCTAGGCTACTAGCATGACTCTTGGAAACAAAGTTTTTTCTTCACTGAAGGTTTTTTGGGTCGCCTAAATAGATAATTATTAAAGTTGTGCACTTGGACAGCTTTGGTTTGTAACAACCAAGCTTGACATTTTTGATAATTAGGTCATGGAATTGCTAAAAGACTTCTCAAGATTGAGGTATGTTCGAATCTTAAATAGTTCTTTAGGTTTCTTGATCTAAAAAATTAATCAAGATCATGCAAGATGATCCTATTTAGGGAGTCTTGAATTATCTTTATTGTTTTGTTTCCAGTGCCATGTTTATAAGTTATTTTATAAAATCTTATAATTTGATTACTTGTTGCCTAGAGACATCCTACGGTAAGGACACTTTATGCTTGAATAAAAGATGTCAATGATGAATTGTAAGAAGCATATGATTTTGGTTTAGATAATTAACATTGATACTTATAAAGTAAATCATAAAAAGTTTTCTTAACTTATTTGAATTCAAAGAGTGTATCATCACCATAAATTTCAAGAAAATAATACTCTATTACCTTCATTTTGTACTTAGGATCCAATATAACTTTCACAGTTAACACAATGTGAGTAGTACTCTAATACTTCTCAAACTTGTTAAAAATGTTCCTTGCCATTTGGACTAATCATCATAACAGCACATTCATTGCACTAATGCACTTTGAATTTGACAAATTTGAACAAAAAAAAAAAACAATTGGTAGTAGGATACTTTATCCTTTAAAACAATTCGATGGTGGTATAGAATATCTCTAATTTTTTAACAATACTTTCTACAATCTCTTAATCTTTCTCACTTGTTTCAACTAGGGAAAAGATCTTTGCACTTTGCAACAGTTTGTAGTATGACTAAAATTTGTAGGCAGCAGTATGACTGTTAATATTAGTGTAATGCAGTACAAGAGGAGGCTTATTTCTAATGGAATTTTCATCAGAAATGCACAAAAATCCATTGAGAAAAACTATTTCCCAAGGAAATTTCGTTGGAAAAAATTAGTCACTATAAATGAAGTCACTGATAGTATTCTTGTCAATAATATCTTTTTCGTCAAAAGTAGTTTTTTCCAATGGATAATTTTGTCTATTTTTTTGACAAGATATTTTTGTTACTAAATATTTTTAGCAATTGAATAACATTTGTCAAAAGTAATAATTAGAGATGGAAAATATTTCTCCAAAAATAATTTTTCAGAATATTCTGTCATTGATTACTATTTTTGATGGATTTTTGGTTTTAAAAAATTCGTCATTAATAGTTTTAACAATGAAAATTTTCATTAGTTAAAATGCTTTTAATTTTTTTTATTCCTATTAAATTTATTATCTTATTTTTATTTGATTATTTAAATATTTTTAAGTTAAACAATTAATTTTGAAATGAATGTAAATTGCATTTACCGTAATAAAAGTATTAAATGTGAATACATAAAAAAAGTACAATTATATAAGTCACGAACATATTAAAAATAAATTAAATTATGTATACGAAGTTGTATAAAAAATATAAAAAAATGCATCACTATGGATGTGGGGAGGAGGGAACGGTGGAAGGTTGCTACCGCTAGATCCATGTGCCCTTCCACTCAAAAGCTACTGAAGTGCTTGGTGGTTCTCATGGATTTGTGAGATTGTAAATTCGTATGCATCAACTACTTCTACATCGACTATATCTGTTGTTAGAGCAGGAGAATCTACTACTCTTGATTCATTTGGTGCTACGATATTATGAATAGAACCTATTACATCTAACCAACAATGTTTGCCAACTTGTCCATCTTTTCATGTAAACTCGGATCTATCATAGACAATTATGTTAACAGTGGTGCCTACTGAGCAATGGCAGGAGTGGTCAAAGAGTAACATGAAGCATCGGACATTAGTGATCCCTCGGTAGACAACAAAATTGGCCTGCCTTTTGCCTAGTTCTGAACCTATATGCACGTGTTCAAGTGGCCTCCACACCTCCAATAGCGTGAGACCAACTCTGAGGGTTAACTCAAGATACATGGATGGATCGTCCCCAAATCCTTGCTACAAATTTTCAGCATAGTTTTCCTACAAAAGCAATGGAAAGTATTAATTAATATTTAATGCAAAATAATAGCATTTATAAATGTATAATAGTTTTATCACTTACATTGATAGCACGGGACTTACCATCGATGAAGTCTCCAATACCTTGGATATGTCTGTGAGTTTGCATGAAGACTTCCAATAATGTTGGCTCACACTATAGTTGTTGTAACTACAATGAAAGAAAATTGAAAGTTTTAGTTCAAACTTATTACATAATATAAGAAAAATATGAAATTTTTAATCAAAAAAATTTCTATAATTAAAAATAGTTTAACATTTAACTTACCATCCTTTGTCAAGTCATGAGAAAAAAAAGCTACCACCAGTGTGTTTAGTAAAGGAACCTTTCTTCTCTGTTTTTTGATTTGCCAATGCTTTAGCGAATTTCACCTTCTAGGTGTCTAAACTCCAAAGGTCAACAAGTTGGTCCTATATAGGGACTATGATCCAGTCACATTGATAATCTTTGCAGTCTTCAATATGAAGAGGCTAGAAAATTTTCATTGCATTGTTAAGCTCTGTGTTCATCATATTCTTTAACCATTCCCATCCAATGGTCTCAAATAGTCATTGTACAATAGGTATTTATTTTGCAAGCCATTAACATTTTCCCTATATCAAAAAAATTGTAATTAGTACATAGGAAAAATCCTAGTTTTACTTGAAACTGAATGTACCTAAAAAATAGTAAACATATGATCCTTCATCATAGCTCAGATCTTTTTCTAGATTGGTCACAATGCATTATAATGCTGCCTAATCAATGCAACAATAGTGGCCTTCACAGGTAATTCGATGAAAGTCCTACAATAAAATAGGACAGTTGTTAGGATACAATAAGTAATCATAGTTAATTTATTATGACAAATTTATTATTAAACTTACGTGTTTTTAAATATTGTAAGCCGAATCCTATTAGCAGGGTTAGCTATGGATAGTAATGTCTTTGTCTAACCTCAACTCTACCTCTTTGGTATAGTGGATGGAAAACCTTTCTCAGGCTGAGGAGCAACAATAGGATTAGTTGCCTTAGTTGTCGCTGTAAGCAGCAACTTAACAGCACGGTATGATCGACCCTTATCCATCTCAAAGTCTAGGAAATCAATGAAAACTGTTGATCTATATCGTCCCCCAGTGATGGAGGCATCACGAGGGACAAAGGTGGATCTTGTTCAGCTGTCATAGATGTCCCTACATCTGTAGATCCACGACGCATGATGGCTGCTCTAAATGCTTGGAGTAGAAGACCTCGTTGAAGTTGACGACCAGCTCGAGCTTTACCTTTATTAGTAGCTCACATCATATCTATAATAACATTAAGAAAAAAACTGATTGTATCTATAATGCAAATAATAATATATTTAAAAAATAAATACATATTTAAAAAAATTATTTAAATTTATACTTAAAAATAAATCGTAACTATAAAGTAAATAAATTTAAAACTAAAAATTAAAAAAACCATTTAAAAATTAATTAACTTCTTTATAGCAAAATTAACTAAAAAAATATTTAAATTTATACAAAATTTAACTTACCTAGTTTTCTGTAGCACGATAAGTAATGCGATGATGAGCTAACCACCAATAAGAGAGAGAAGAAGATGCCATAGCTTAAACAATCAAACTTAAATATTCTTATACTCGTTTTTAAGTAATCTACAAAAACTATCCTACAAATTCGTGAATATAAATCTAATTAAAAATAACATCTAACCCTAACCCTAAAACCCTAATAAATAAAGCATATATATATGCAACACAAATTATAAAAAAATTATTTAAAAATAATAACAGAAAAATGCCAGATTATGTAGGAGAGAACTAAGAAGCCAAAAGATGAAAAATTAACCACATAAATCTACAGAAGGAAAAACCAATTAATCAAAAACAATAAAAAATAAAAACACTACAAAAAATAACTCTAAAATAAAAATACTTTAAAATCTCGTAGAGTAGAGAGAGTTTGAGAGAAAAAAATTTAGAATTGGAGAGAAATCAGAGAAAGGCATCAATGATCGATTTATATAACAAAAGTATTTTTGATAGAATTTTGGTTTTTTCGACTAAAAATCTGTTGGAAAAAGTTTTGATAATTCTGTTCACCTTCTACTGAACATTCCAAAAGAAATATTTATTTTTGATGGAAATTTTGAACTATTTCCTACATAAATTTCCATTGGAAATGTTCTAGGTGGGATAATTCCTTTCAACATCATTTTTTGTCAGAAATAATATTTTTTATGGAACTTTTCATTTCAAAAAATAAAATTTTCCAATAGAATTTTCGATCAAAAATATTATTTCCAACCAAAATAAAAGTGTTTATTTTTCAATTACGAAAATTACTTTTTCCAATAGACTTAATTGAAAAGTTTAATTAAAATTTGTTTAAGACATAAAATTATATTTATGAAATCTTAATTTTTTTTGTTGTCTTCTAAGATTGTCTTATCCATATAATGTCTAAATTAGAACATACCATGTCTAGACAGATAAAGTTTGTCTTAGTGAAAATAGAGTTTCACCAAGGCTAAAAGTTTGATTTTTGAATCAAACTCCACCTTGGTAAAATAACTTAGCCGAATAGGTCTATAATTTATCTTATTTTATAATTATTAGGTAATTAGATTTATGAGATAAATTAAAAATAATTTATTTATATGATAAATAAAAGTTTAATTGTTGATTAAAATTCCTTGGAGACCTATTCTAGCTCATTTATCTATGGCGCACCTAGGCCAGGTTTTTGAACCTATTCAACATGCCTTGGTAGAAATCCTTCATGGTCATTAATGTGTTCTTGGTTTGGCTAACATAGAGAAGTCTTATGATCAAGTTAAACTTCTTCAAAGAGAAAGTGTTTCACTTTAAGAAGTAATTGAATTTAATCAAAGTTGATCCTGGAAAAGCTCAAAGTAAAATCGATTAAGTAAGGGATTAGGATTAATTAACCTAGACTAAGTTTTTCCTAACCAGGTGAGTTGAGAAAAATTGTTCTTTTAACCTTTCCAAAAGCTGTTGCCCTAAAGGTAGCAAAATTAACCATTGTTGCCACTTTTGTACCTCCATACGCACTCTTCTCCCCTTTCTTTTGATGCAAAAACTATCCTAAAACATTCTCAGATTGTGTAAAGGAAGAACCATCCTTAATTACCTTTTGTTAAACCTTAACAAGCTTTCTAGCTACCACTGGAGAACCATTAGACTTGATTAGGTTCTAACTACCATCTTGCTCGTGATCTTGGAGATTCTTTTAAAAAGCCTTTACTGTAACTCATTAGAGTACTTTTAAAATTGTTTTAAAATCAGATTATGATAACTGAGAGTTAGGTAATCCCTAATCAGATGGATGATCTAATTTTTCTAAAAATATTATCATTTACTATATGTAAGTCCTTCCCCCTAGATCCATAGCGAAGTCTAACTATTTTTATGTTTTTATCTTTCATTACTTATTTAATGTTATTCTAATGATTTTTTTTAAATCCAATATATGCATGAGGCCAGACTTTATCAGGATGTGATCTTTTGACAAAAAGCCAAAATAGACATTTTTACGAATTGAATGGTAGTTGGTAGAAAAAAATTTGGAGATAAGAGATTTGAATGCTAACTTTAAGGTGTAATGCCTCCAAGATACAAATGTTATAAATAGAATTTTAAATATGTCAAAATAAAATAGTCTTTTTTATAAAAATTACATTTTTTAGTAACTTTTCTTTTGACATATAATTTTGTTCTTACACAATAATATCTTTAGCTAAGTATTGTTCCTTTACACAATAACTCTTTTGGTGAGTATTATGATTTTTCAATGCAACTATTCTAACATGTCTAATTAAAATCATTTTTTTGTTTAATTATAATTTAATTATTTCAAAAATTAAAAAATAAAAATAATTGCATTACCAAGTTACCTAAGTGTTCTTTTTTGACATTAAATAATTAGTAGCCCACTAGGTAAGTCTATTTAGCCCTTAGGCTCATAACATTTAACTCAGTTGTCCAATGGTAAAAAGAATATCTTATTATACATTCATTATTCGTGACTTTTCTAATCAGTATGAGATTAGTTTCCACCAATATTATAAACAACTAGGGATGCAACGAATCAAATATCTACTTTTTTGTAATATCCAAATTTGAATCCACAAAACTACCTTAAACTCTGAATCTATTATTATCTGCATTAAATCCATACCTTTCTATTTGAATTCGACTTAGATAATATTATTTTTCGGGTATTCGAATACACTAAAAAATGTGAATTTGGAAAATCAAAATTTTTTAAAGAAAAATATTAATCAAACAGAAAATAATTTTAATGCAAAATTTTTCATAATTAATATAAAACAAACAAGTTTTAAAATAAAAACATAACAAATTAGATAACAAAATAACAATTCTAGAATATAAAAAAGGAAAAAGTTAGATGATACAAAGAAAAAGATATATGTGCCAGATAAGTTCTAAATTACAAACATGACAGTTTAGATAACATATAAAATTCTATTAACTAAAAGTATTTGTTCCATAGACTAAAAACAATCATAGAAACTTAGTTTATCAACTATGAATGACTACTCTTTTTCATCAATAACATATGTGCCAATTGAATCTCCAACTTAATTTAGGACTGCAAAAGAATAAAGATAGTTATTAATTTTGTCGCAACATGGCCCATACCTTAACGACGGGATGAGACATGCTTGACTTAAAAAAAATCCCTTCTTTAGGATTTTATTCAGTGTGATAGTGCGAGAGAAAAAATGTGTTTCTCATAGTTGGAGTAGGGGGACCATCAAATGGATCATTTATCTAACTCGTCTTTAACGACCACCATGAAGTGATAGAAAATTTAAAGTTTTCACCGATCATTTAGGCTAGGTATGATCGGACAAATATTTAAACTAGTCTCTTGAATTACAAAACTTGGGGATTCGATTTTATAGTCTATGTTCCAGAGTTTGTTTGGAGGGTCCGAGAGTCGGTTACACATTAAAAAGAATTAACACCTCTTCGACGCCCTAAATCAATACCTTTTGGCCATATAATATCTCGATCTCAATTTTCTTAATTTTTTTACAGTACTATTTCTATATAATCCCCTTTTTATGATGCATGAATCTTTGAAAAAGATAAATCCAGTTTTTGTAGAAAATTTAATACCATTACGTACCTCGAAGGATTGGTGCCACGTAAGGTTAAAATATTTCTAGATTTAATTTAAAAAAGGTGTTCCAAAGTAGGCAATAGAGAGATACCGATACGAAACATTTCCTTAATAATTTTTAAAAAAGATGTAATTAAATATGTGGATGTAGAAATTGCCACCAACAAGGGAATGTGTTAGAAAGACATAAAGAAATATAATAAATATGGCAGAAAATAAACACATCAAAAGCATAGAAAGAAGGGACAATCGTGATGAATCTTGTAATTGTTTTTAGTTATTTAAAGATAACCAAATTGATAATTTTAAGACATGCTTAGACTCGTTGCTCGCTTAAGGTGTGAAAAAAAAAAAGCTAACCAAATTGACAATTTTAAGACATGCTTAGACTCGTTGCTCACTTAAGGTATGAAAAAAAAAGCCTTGATTAAAAAAAAATCTAGGGTGACTTGGGAGAGAGAAAAACTTGATTTTGGATGAATAATGAAAATCTAGGGTAAAAAATCCAAGTGGATGAAAAATTAGGTAATTTTGGAAAACGAAATATTTTTGGATTTTTTTTGGGAATGGATAGATTTGAAAAATTAAAACTAGTAATTTAAATAAAAGGCAAAAATTAAATTTTGAGGGTGTTTGACCTTGATCCGAACATAGTGAGACTCGTATTATGACATATGGCTCTACAGGAATTCATTTTGAGGCATCTAAATGCCTTGAAAAGGGAATTTAGGAAAAATCAATTATTTTTTCTCAATGATGAAAGTAGGGACAGCATCCCACTATTTGCCTTCCTGAATTTATTACAAACTGATTTAAAGGCTTCAGGTGGAAAACAAGGTACTGTTGGAAAGGCAAATCGACAAAGATTAAAATAAAAATATTTAAAAATTCTAAAAAAAAATCTTTCTATGGGAAAATAATTTTTAAACTTGGGTTTAATTCAGTACTAACAACATATGTAGAGAAATGGCTGCAAAATATTTATAAATTCCATAAAGATCATCTGGTGGGCCAATATGACCCAAATAAAATATTAATTGCTAATTTAGGGGTTCCAAACAGCAAAGATTTGAAAAATCATAACTCCCTTTTCTGAGCACATATAGGGGGTGAACAAGATACCATGGAAAGATAATCCGATGCCCTTTAAGGGAAAAATACTATAAAATCCCAAAAAAAATTTCAAGTTGAGATCACTATGCTACCAGTACTGAAATAAGAGAGTTATCGGGTTTGAGGTTTTCTAGACACGTGTCAAGGTGTTAAACATATGATTGTGTGATGATTAGGGTCTATGGTAGTGAATTACAAGTCCATCTGAAGTTCTAGGGAATTAGGCTAGTGGATGATTTGTTATCCATGCCATCAAGTCACCACACAAAGGCTCAAAAGTAGAACATTTGATCAAGCATATTATAAAAAGAAAATTTTTAAAAAGATGAATTTTTTTTTGCCCTATTAGGCTATGAATCGAAACATGTAAGCTTGATTTTTCCCCACGATATTGTAGACACCTAATTCTTTCTGGGCCCTTTTTTTTTATCAGTCCAAAAATATCTGAGATACAAAATTAGGCACTTGTCCCAGTGGAGGTAAATTTTCCTTAGGGAATGTACATTTTCAAGACCTATTTAAATATGTTCAAATGATCGCAGGTGCATGTGATAAAAATAGCACCATTTCAAAGGTCATGAAGAGTAAATCTCGACTAAGAAATACAAATGTCAAGGTAAAATATTTAACTTTTAATTTTATACTTGTGAAATTTTGAAATGTGTTTCTACGGATGTTACTATGGTCAAACTTTCCATTTTTAGGAATTTTTTGAGAACTTTTCATTAAAATTGGAAAGTTGACTGTTGTATATTTTTACTGATACCTATATTGTATTGTCAATATGAACTTAAAAAAAATCAATCAAAAATATTCAAGGAAAAATTTGTCTTGATATTTTATACCACAAGGTGCCAAGTTGTCCATTTTTATAATTAATTTTGAATTTTTAATAGTATAGCGAGTATTATACTTGAGAAATTTTTCTTGATAAAATTATTTTGAATTTCAAAATTTTTTATCTTTACCATTTTGTAATTCAATATTTTGGATAATATGTTTTATTTAATTTATTTTATATAAGTTTTAATTTATTCTTTGAAATTTTTTGATCCTAAAATATAAGCTTTCTTTTAATCTATAAATTTTTTTGTAGAATTTTCTCAAGTTTTGAGCTTCAAAATTTTTTAAATATTTTCATTTAACCACCATCAAATCAGTTTTTCAAAATTCATTTTATTTTATGAGTTTTGTATTTTTTTAAATTTTTTTGTTTTCAAGATACTGAGTTTTCTACTCTATAAATTTTTTCAGGAAGAAATTTTTGCTTTTAAAATTTTTAAAATTAATTAAATATTTTCATTAAAATTATATTAAATCAGTTTTTTTAATTCAATTTATTTTATGATATTTACATTTTTTTCCAAAATAACAAATTTCTTCCATACAAGTTTTCTCATGAAATTTTATGAGTTTTGGATTTTTTCTCTTCTTGCATGTAAGACTTCCAAAAAATTTTCCTTTTATGATCTAATACTTGAAATCTATATAATTGTTTTTAATTTTATTAATTTCATTTTATTTTGACAAAATCTCCTTAATGGGCCTAAAAATTTCAAGTTTTGGCCTAACAAGCCCATTAATTTCTCAACAAGCCTAATGACTTTACCAAGCCCATTTTTTTAATTTTTCACTAAGCCCATTTCATTTTCTAAAAGCCTACCAAGCCTATTTTTTCTCTAATTTTCCAACAAAGTCCACCAACTTTTTCTTTAAATTTTTTATTTATTTTTATATTAATTATTTTGATTCAATTTTTTTATTTTTTTATGAAATTTTGATTGATTAAATTTCTTAATTGGCTTTATTATGTGGAATTTTGTTGAATACATGAATTTTAATTTATTATCATTTTTTCGTAGAATTTCCAATTAGGCTTTTTTTGCACCTTGATTGCATTTGTTTCTTTACTTCTAAGATTATGTTTACTTGTAAATCCGTAATGTAATTTTGCTTTTAAATAATTAATTTTATAATTTTCCAATTTAGTTACATGAAATCTAATTTAGTCGGAATTAAATTATTTTCCAATTGATTTAGTTTCATTCCAACTAATCCATCAAGTTAACCAAAACCATCATTTCACCTAAACTAGCATAATCATGACAATGGAGATGGTGGCTTGTAAGAAAAGATGACAAGGGTATGGGCTTATGGCATAATATTTATTGTTTCCAACCTAGTAAGTAAACTTAACATAAACAAAATAAAAAAAAAGAAAAATTCCATGAAAAAGACATGAAATTTCGGCTAAGGAGGATTTTCATCCTCTTTGGCCGAATTATCCTCCCTTATAAATAGGGGAGGATGTTTTCTTCAAGGTTTTTAGTTTTTGGAAGCAAAAAAAAAAAAATAATAATAACACTTAAAAAAAATTTCAAGGCTTCTTAAGGTATAATCTCCACTTAAATCTTTGAAGTTTTGTTTGTTTCATACATTTTTTTTCTCTTTGCTGAGCCAAAAATATACTTAAGTTCATGGATTTTTTTATCCATGTTAAAGGATTAAGCATAATGGCCATGAACTAATTCTTCATTTTATTTTATTTTATTTTTTTCTTCTTGTTAGTAAATTATTTTTTTTCATGAATCATGTTTATGTTGATATGATGTTGGTTTTAGTATTGTGCTTGTCATATATATGTTCATATATTATATTTTTTTAGTGTTTTCTATTATGGTGAAATTCTTGTTCAGACGTATATGCTTGGCTGAAGCACATTTGCACCCTTAGGAGTGTATTTTATGCATTTATCAAGTTAAAATACATTTTTTTTAAAGTTTTGGGGTCTTTTTGTAATTTTAAAAAGTTAGGGACTTTTGTGTAAATATTGAAAAATTTATTCTAGGGGCTAAAAGAAGTGACCGAATCTTACTTGTGATTCTTTTATGGGAATTTTGTGATTATTTTGATTTATTTGAAGCTTAATTTTACATTTTAATCATGTAGGGGTCAATTTGCAATTTTAGAAAAGTTTAGGAGCTAGTTTGCAAATAACAGAAAGCTTTTGTTTTATGGTCAAAGGATTTGACTGAAAGCTTCGTGGATAACTTGGAAACTAATTTTGGGTATTTCATACCATGCTTTAGGCATTTTTCACACTTTAGGGGGCATGTTGCAATTTCTCAAAGTTTAGGGGCTAGTTTGCAAATAATGTAAAATTTTGTTTTTTGGTCAAAGTTGTTTGACCGAACCTTCATATGGATGCTCTTCATGATTTACATGCTGATTTTTACCTGATTAATTATATTTTGTGATGATTTAGGTTGTTTTTGTTATTTAGGTACCTAAGTGTAAAATCAAAAAAGTTTAGGGACCCTTAGGGAAATCTAGCAATTTTAGGACAAAATGGTTATCTTTAGCATGAAATCATCTACTTAGGTTATTTTAAATATTTTTAGCATACCATTGGTCCTTTGGTGAGGTGCTAAAAATATAAAAAAAACCTTTCGTATTCTTTTGGTTTTCAGTTAGGGTATAAAATGTAATTTTTGAAAATTTAAGGACTTAATGGTATTTTTGCATGTTGGGTTATTTTAAAATTTAAACTTCTCATTTAGGGTGTTTTTGGGTTAAAAATAAATGTCTTTTTTAGCATTTTAAACTAATTTAGGACTAATATTTAATTTTGAGAAATTTAGGGATCCTTAGCAATTTTTGTACTTTAAGCCATTTTTGCAATCTAAATTACTCATTTAGAGTAAAATCATCATTACTTATCTTTTTGAGTCCATTAGGGTTGCCGAGATACTTTCACATCGAAGGTTTACCTAGGGGCATTTTCATAATTTTCCTTATCGAGATGTTTTTATGTCAAAGGTGAATGTTTAGGATTTATTTAGCCTTCTAAGGTCATTTTAGTGTCCATTAGGGGTACCGGGATACTTTCATATCGAGGGTATGCCCTAAGGGCATTTTCATAATTTTTTTTACCGGGATGCTTTTATGCCAAAGGTGAATGTTTATGATTCATTCAGCCATCTAAGGTTATTTTAGTGTCCATTAAGGGTACCGGGATAGTTTCATGTCGAAGGCATACCCAGGGGCATTTATATAATTTTCCTCACCAGATGCTTTTATGCCAAAGGTGAATGTTTTGGATTCATTCAGCCCTCTAAGGTCATTATAATGTCCATTAGGGGTACTGGGATACTTTCATATCAAAGGTATATCTCAGAGGCATTTTTGTAATTTTTCTCATCGGGATGTTTTTATGTCAAAGGTGAATGTTTAGGATTCATTCATCCATTTAACGTCATTTTAGTGTCTATTAGGGGTACTAGGACACTTTAATGTCGAAGTTATACCCTAAGGGCATTTTCATAATTTTTCTCATCCAGATGCTTTTATGCCAAAGGTGAATATTTAAGATTCATTCAGCCTTCTAAGGTCATTTTAGTGTCTATTAGGGGTACCGGGATACTTCCATGTCGAAGGTATACTTAGGGGAATTTTCATGATTTTCCTTTCTGGGATGCTTTTATGCCAAAGGTGAATGCTTAGGATTCATTCAACCTTTCAAGGTCATTTTAGTGTCCATTAGGGGTATCAGGATACTTTCATGTCAAAGGTATACCCCAAAGGTATTTTTGTAATTTTCTCCATCGTGATGATTTTATGCCAAAGGTGAATGTTTAGGATTCATTTAGCCTTTTAAGGTCATTTTGGTGTCCATTAGGGGTATCGAGATACTTTCATGCTGAAGGTATACCCTAAGAGCATTTTGGTAATTTTGCTAGAACCATGTCTAATGTGATTACAAGGATATTTTCATGTCTAAAGAACACATTAGGAAGAGGTTCATCACTTTATCTTGTTATCGAGTTTTAGGAAGTTTTATAAATATCTTTAATAAAATATAAAATTTTCCTTTCAGAAAATTAAAGCAATGTCTCTAAGTTAAAATAATACGTAGAATTTCTCTCAAAATATGAAAGAGGTTTTATGGATTATTTTAATATCGAGATATCTTTTTAAAGTGAAAATCAAGATTTTATAAATTTTGAAAAAATAATAATAAAACTTTTTGCATTCCTCTAGCCCACCACTAGGGTGCAAAAGACATTTTTAATGTTAAAACATTTTGTGTTCCTCTGGTTTTCCCTTGGGATGCAAAAGAGAATAATAAAAAGCTTTCTTGTTCTATTAGTCTTCTAATGGAGTACACAAGAGATTTTGACTTCTAAAATTCTAAAAACCCAATCTTCCTAACACGAAATAATAAATTTATTTTAAAAATTATCATTTCGGGAATCTATAATTAAATGCCATATGTTGAAACCAAATAAAAATTAAGATTCAAGTTAACACGTAATTAATAAGGTA
>JBBYHM010395083.1:1842-13981 GCA_038381775.1 Adansonia rubrostipa | reverse complement strand
TTTTATAAAAATTTCAAGTATTGAATTATACATGAAAAATTCTTGAGAAGTATTATGTGCAAGAAAGAAAGAAAAAACATGAGACAACTAAAATCTAAAACTCGTAAAATTTTATGAGAAAACCTTTATGAAAAAAATTTACTATTTAAAAAAATGCAAAACTCATAAAATAAATTAAATTTTTAAAAACTAATTCAATATAAATTTAATGACAATATTTAATAAATTTTAAAAATCTTAAACCCGTAAAATTCCTTCCCGAAAAAAATTTATGGAGTAAAAAACTCTGTATCTTGAAAACAGGGAAATTCAAAAAATCATAAAATAAATTGAAATATTCAAAAATCATTTAATGGTGGTTAAATGAAAATATTTAAAGAATTTTGAAGTTTAAAACTCGAGAAAATTCTACCAAAAATTTTATAAATTAAAAGAAAGCTCGTATTTTAGGATCGAAAAATTTTTAAGAATACATTAAAACTTATAAAAAATGAATTGAATAAAACATATTATCCAAAATATTGATTTATAAAATGGTAAAGATAAAAATTTAAAATTCATAATAATTTTATCGGGAAAAATTTCACGAGTATAATACTCGTTGTACTATGAAAAATTCAAATTACAAAAATGGACAACTTGATGCGTTGTGGTATAAAATGTCAATACAAGTTTTTCCTTGATTATTTTAGATTTTTTGGAGTGCATATTGACATAAATACCACATAGGTATCGTTAAAAATATACGACGATCAACTTTTCAATTTTAACGAAAAATTCTAAAAAAATTTTCAAAAATGAAATGTTTGACCATAGTAACATCCATAGAAACACATTTTTCTTTTCTTTCTTACTTCCTTTTGCTTTCTCTCAATACAAGCAAAACCAACACAAAACCACACAACATCTCTATTTCCTTCTATTTTCCTCTCATTTCCCTTCGTTTCTTTCGCAGCAATGTTCAAATTTTATTATAAATTTTTTTTTGTTTCAGAGAGAAAATAAAATCCAAAGCCAATTAAGACGATTGCCTCATCTTCCTATAATTACAAAACAACGTTTAAATGTTCAATGTCTCTAGTGGTGGCTCTTCTTATAAGCACTCCACTGCAAGCTTAGCAGATGCTGTGGCTACAAGGGAAAGGTTGTTTTAGGCAATTAGTTAAAGTTAGCTAATCTATTAGTACTTAGTAATAATTATTACTAATATCAAAAACTATAAATGCAGTGTACTATACAAGGGAATAGAATAAATGAATAAAAGTAAACTTTCTTGATCGATTGCTCTTTATCTCTCTCTGATTATTTCTAGTTTCAAGCTAAGCTCGACAGCTGTTCTTTCCCTTTCTAGCTTCCCTATAATCCTTTATGTTCGTACATCCTAGGTGATCTTGACTTGACACGCATCATTTGGTATAAGAGCCCTTTCTTGGCACCTGAAATAGGAAAAAAAAAAACTCAAACCCTCAAGACTTCAAAAGAATGATAGAAACAGTGAAAGGATTTCTAAAATAAATTAAGGTCAAACTTTAAAAGCAAGATCCCTTGATAGAGTTATAAGCCTAAAGCAAATAGATACTGTTGATAAATTTTTGTATGTTTGTTAGGGAAAGTAGACTTACGTGAGGATTATGCAACTTTCTTGAAGAGACTCAAGAATGCTATACAAAAATTTCTCAAAATATTCATGCCAAAAACTCTTCAACATGCTTTTATTATTTCATCTCTAGGAATCAACATTAGAATACCACAATAAAAACTCACTACCATCTTTAAAGAACCACTTTTACTGTTGTTCTCACCCTAATTCCCAAAGTCATTCTACTAAATCAACCCTCACTACCTAACCAAAATCCTCCACAACTAGCACAATTAAGAAACACCCACTCCTTGATAGATCTATTAAAATAAGAACCAATGTAAAATCTAAAGAGTAAAGAGCTAAAGAATTTTGTTTTTGGTGTTATAGGAAGTATACACTTAAATATAAGTGTAAAGATATGCAATTGTTTCTTGATGAGTTAAATGGTCTTAGAAAAAAAAATCTAGAAGAAATCATTAGGGCAGTTGCAGATGAAGAAAAACAAAACTAGGGGACTCACTATGTGTGTCCAGAAAAAAATATTTTACATATTAATTGCCTCTAGCAATGCTCATAATTTTTGGGATGTTGAAGCTACCAAAAGATTATGGGGAAGATCATAAAGACAGGATTATTAAAATTGTCATCTAAACTATGGAAGAAAAGAAAAAAAAAATGTGAGGAAGTTATAACCAACTTTCAGTTCTCTATTCCAAATAACTCAAATTCTTAGAGCTTTGGTCATATTAGGAAGTAGCTCAAACCAGCTTGCCACCCAAATTTTGGTTCATAAGGTCCCCTAAAGAGCTAATGGGAGTTTTGGTTTGACCCATGGCAACATTTTCCTAATTTTCAGCCTTAAGGGCAAGGCTTATGTTATGGATAAGAGATAATTACAAGGGAAAAGTTGTTATAAGCAAGTAGTTGAAGTTTGCTAATTTGTTAGTAATTAGTAATATCAAAAACTATAAATGCAGTGTATTACAGAGAAGAACGAAATATGAGAATAAAAAGTAAATTTTCTTGATCTATTGCTCTCTCTTTACCTCTCTCGCATTATTCCTAGTCTCAAGCTAAGGTTGTAGCTTTTTTTTCCCTTTCCAGCTTCTTTGTAATCCCTTATATTCGTACACCCTACAGTTCTTAATTTTACACACATCAGAAGTTAGACACTAAAAGCCAAGCCAACTCTCTTGGATTTAGTGCCACCATAAGAAGGTTGCCCCGAAGATGCCTCCTTCAGCATTGATAAGAAGAGCATGCTAGATGATGTTAGAGGTTGGGTCCATTGCATAGGGATTGAATGGTTTAGCATGCTTGGGGGTTGAAAGCAATGCAATATAATCAGAAACTTTAGCAACAAAATATATAGGTGGAATTTGATGCAGCAAATTAGAGAGTGAGCTCGGGTAAAGCTGATTGTAGTAGTAATAGTAATATCTTGATTTACCTTTGGGTTTTGATATGCAAGCCAGGATGACTAGGAGAATGGGCTACTAAAACTAGCCTACTAGTACTGGTACTAGTACTAGATTAAAAGATTTCCTATGGCTACGGGACCTTCTAAACAAAGCTACATGACACGTTTCAAGTGTTCAATATGGTTCTCATTGATCTCTTTATCATTGGCTCGGTTTAAGATTATTTAATTATCACTTTAAAAAAATATATTTGATATAATATTTTATTGAATTCGAAAAAAATATTGTATTAATTGTATGTTTTTACATATATATATATATATCACTTTAACTAATGGCACTAAATACTGTTAACACATTTATTAGCATGTTTCTTTTGTTATTTGACGTTATCATAAAAGTGCTTTTAGTTGGGATGAATGATTATCAAGGGCTAGTTTGTTTGAGATAAATGATTTTTAATTTTTGTTTTATGAAAGATAGTTTTGTTAGAACATGAATTTTTTATTAATGAAAAAGAAAACACCAAATCTTGGAGTTGGAAAAAAAAAGTGATGGTATGTAGTGTGAGGGAGAATAAAAGAGAGACCAAATATTTTTCTAAATTATTTTACAAAAACTCTTTGAACCTAAGATGTTGGAGTATGTCCTAGGGCTATAATCTAATTAGATAAGGATACATTGAAAATGACATATGTTCTAATAACTTACATCTTGAGTGATAAACTTTTTGGCTAAAAACTTCATTAAGTAAGCCGGGATGATATCACATACAATTCCTTTTCCTATAATACCACAATGGTAAATAATTGGACCAACCATGCATTGCCACGTAAACAAAAAAATGCTAGGTCATTTTTAACTCTAAATGAACGTTTTTTTGCCGCATTAGATCCTGTGTTTGCTTTTTTTCTTCTTGAACTGTCTTAGTGTGTAACCTATCCGACGTAATCTATTAAACCTCTCATATCTTCCCTGAAATCTTATTATTTTTTTGCCTCATTAAGATTAGTTAGATTGATTTCTTTTCGTCATTTTTTACAGGCTTGGTTGCGACGAATTTGCCACCCAAAATTGCTTTTGACGATGACTGATTAGGCCAAGCCTTGTTTAACCATTAGCATGGCCATGATTTGAATCTATTTTATTTCACTATCATTTTCTGGTTTTTTATATATTAATGAATTCATCTGTGTTTTAAGTTTTAGCGCGAAAGAGACTTATAAGACCAAGATTAAAGCTCTTTAAGAAAGATTACATACTACATCATGACTCACATTTTCAAGTTTCAATTATGATTTATGAAATGCTCAAAACAGTTTAGTGTAAAAAATATTAAATAAATAAATAAATTGGATTTTATTCGCCTAAAAAAAAAAAAGAAGAGTTGATCACCCAAACAGCCTAACTATATTTTTTATATATAATTCGAGATTAAAAGATTGATGTCTCATATTTTCGTGTGGCAAGGTTCAGTTGGAACAACTAAGCGAATTGCAGTATTATAGGAAGAAAAAATTGTAGGTGATATCATCCCGAGTGAGTCAAGCTGAATTTGAATAAAATTTTTCTACCAAGGCTTGAGCTTGTTTATTACTTGGGCTCGAAAAAATCCAATCAAAATAAGCTTAAAAAATGCAAAGTTTTGGTTGCATGAAACAAAATTGATTTCCACAGTCTTAGTAAATTATCGTAAGTTTTTATCAAAGTTTCGTGATATGACTCACAAGTTTTATTCTTGTATAATTGAGCAATCTTGAATGATGTCTTTATTTTATATAAAGGCACAAAATTACTCTCCTACACTCATAAAGCATTCCATTAGTTTGCCAACCACCCAACCTCAACCTCATCATGGCATTCCTACACTTAGATAGAAATTGTATTTCGGCCCATCGTCTTTCTAGTCTTCATTCGATGCAAGGCTTTTTTGACATCAAAAGGCTTTATCCTATCCATAAAGTTCCAATTAGGTCTTCCACATCTTGAAAGTAATTGTCATTGAAAAGATTATCAAAATATTCAATTCATCACTTTTTTATCCATTTATCCTTCACTACAACCATATTAAGGTTATCCTTAATACACCTAATTGTCCCTAAATCTCTAGTCTTCTCCCTTATTAAAGCATGCCTATAAATATTCTTATCTCCACCTTTTGAGTCCAATCTATCAAAAATATCTTTATATACTCTTGCTCTGCCTATCTTACAACTTTCTTGACTTAGTTCTTTTTTTATTATATTTCTCAAAGTCTTCAACATTCCTACTATTTCCTACGTTTTTATAGCAATTTTTTTTTTTCATAGATACCTTTACTTTCTCATTCTACCATGATGCGTCCTTCTAGAAAGACAACACTATAAACTTTATTTCATCACATTTCTCCCTACCCATCCGTCTAATGCAATCAATTATCTTTTTCACATCACACTAAGATCGACCTCACTTTCTTAATTAGTTCTTTGGTTTAGTCAATTCATGAAAATGTTATTGTGTTTCCTTCAAACTTCACTATTTAATCCTAGTTTTTGTGACATGTCTCACTTTCTTATATGTAATTCTAAAAGGAACATCTAAAACTTGACGTCAATGTTGCGTGGTTACATTCTTATCTGGTATCACGTTATAGTCTATCCAACTACTCTTCCCTCACTTATCGTCGGAAGTCCATTTGATTAACATTTTCTCCACTTTTACAGGCGCTTAGATGCTTTTAAAAAATGCTATTTTTTTTCCTTTCAATACTTTTATTTATTCTTTCTCGTTTGCTCACACACGAAATTTCAGATAGAATTTAGAAATTATACCATGACCTAATAGAAATAAAAATAAAGATGATTTGGTTTAGACTGCAATGAGCGTGGTCTTGTACAGTCATCGTGAGGTCGGTTCGGCTTTCATCCATCAAAACTTTTAATTCTCAACGATAATCTAGTTAAATGATACGTATTCACCATTTTTTTTCGTTGAAGCAATGATGTTTTCACATTTCATCTATACTATTTATACATTTATAAAATTTTTAATTAAATTGGGTATTCCTTGATTTATGATATCTCAATCAAGATAATTACATAAAAGCTAAGTTGGATTTCAAACTTATTTTTAATAATTTTTTAAATTATTTTATTTAATAAGATTTGATTATTTATTAAATTTATATTAAAAATCCTACAATTTAGCTTCAATTATATTTTTAATAAGTATTTATTATATTTAATATTTAATTTTTTTTCAAAAAGCAATCTAATTCAATTAAACCACCAAAACTCCTAAATAAAAGGTTTTATCAATTTACTTAAAACTCAAAATATTATATAATTAAAAATAAATATTCAATACATGAATCATAAAAATTTTTAACTTTATAGCAAAAATTAAATTATCATTATATATTTTAAATATATATTAAAAAATTTAAAAAAATTTATTATTGATATATTAAATAATTATTTTATAATTATTATATCTTGATTTTAAAAAAGTAGCCTTGGCCTCCGTCCCCCCTAGTAAGTACTGAAAATCAGTGGACGAAGATGTTAATACAGGGGAGCCGGACCCGGTTATGTAAGGACTAAAGGCTCGACAAATTCCGCGGTTTTGACTTGTTTAAAGCTTCGCATTAAAAAAAAAAAAATTCTAGTGGCTGGTTTTTCTTTTTGATATTGTATTGTTTTTAGGGATAAACTTGGCAAGAAAGGCAAGAATCCCATAGAATAGAATAGAAGACTCTGGAAACCAGTGGGCATTTGACCCTTTGAGAGAGTGGATTGATATAAGACCTTAGAAAAAGCAGAAAAGAAAAGGCAAGAGAAATTAAGTGATAAGCAGAGGAGAGGAGATCGAGATGGAGTTATTGCCAAAGGAATACGGATATGTGGTGATTGTGGTGGTTCTTTACTGCTTTCTAAACTTGTGGATGGCGGCCCAAGTTGGGAAAGCTCGCAAGAAGTACAAGGTTTATTACCCAACCCTCTACGCACTCGAATCCGAAAACAAAGATGCCAAACTCTTCAACTGTGTTCAGGTTAATTTCCTTGTTCTGATTTTGATTTTGCTTTCGTCAATTGGTGGTTTGGTTTGTTAATAATAATCAGTTGAATTGAATTGGATTGAATTGAATAAAAACAAAATGCAGAGAGGGCACCAGAACTCGCTGGAAATGATGCCCATGTTCTTCGTACTGATGGTATTGGGAGGGATGGGCTATCCTCGGATATGTGCCGTGCTGGGACTTGTCTATATCGTTGCCCGTTATTTCTACTTCACTGGCTATGCCACCGGAGATCCCCAGAACCGTCTCAAAATTGGGTATACCTTTTCTTTTCTTTTGTTTTTCTGTTTTGGTTTTTGGTAATTGCCAGCAATTGACTGTTGGTGTTCCATAAAAAAAAAAAAGAAACAACTGATTGTTTATATGAATAAAATTATGCTGGTGATGTGCAGGAAATATGGGTTCTTGGCATTGTTGGGCCTCGTGATTTGTACTTTTTCATTCGGAATAAATCTGCTTCAGCTTCGGCCATGATTCGCTTCTCACACCATCTTTAGCTTTACTTTTTTGCCTTTTGTTTGACTGAATTCTGGTACCAATTAAAGTAAATTAGTATATAGCCTTTTTATTGTTTGTTAAGTCTATAGTATGTTTTCTCAATTTCGAAAGGCTGCCCCTTTTTATTATGTATGCAAGTTTGATATGTTCCAGTGTGCCATTTTGTCTTCTCTTCACTTGATTCTTATTGCCCTTAATAACCTATAAAAAAAATAATTTTGTAAATTTAAATAATATTTCTTTTAATTAGTTGGTGCATTAATATATTTAAAGATTATGGTGCCTGATAGGTTTGATCTATATAGGTTTGGTTTCGAGATAATTTTTTTTTAAAATTTAGGATAAGATCTAAATTATTATTTAATAAAAATTATTTTATTTAAATTTAATTATAAAATATAAAACTATTAATATAAAATATTTTTAATATTTTATTATTTTTAAATAATAATTTAATTTTTTTATCGATTCATGTTTCGGTGAAAAGTTTAAAAAATATTTAGGCTACCGGCGCACCTATAGAAATTATTGGTGCATGGATCAGTCAAAAAATGATTTTTTTTAAAATTCAAACTAGTTGAATTTGACTTTATCTATATTATAATTTAATAAAAAATTATTATTTTTAATTTAATTATAAAATAAATAAATATTAATATAAATAATATTTGTAATATTTTATTTTTTTATGAATAATAATTTTGATTTTAAAATAAGTTTATTTGAAGTGGGTAAAAATATTTTAAAAATAGTCGAAACTAGACCCAGGGGCACCGATGCTGCATATATTTTTTTTCCTGATTCGGTTGTTGCATGGTTCTAGTTCGTTTTTCTTTTTCTGAAATTAAAAAAATGATAATAATAACAAAATATGCTTTTATGGATAATAATAGTGATTAATGTGTAATTGACTTTCCGAGTTTTTTTTATGATATTTTTCTTCACCTGCCATACTGATCGAGCTTTATAGTTTTGCTTCATACATCTTTTTCAGTGTTGATTATTAAAGGTAAAAAAAAAAAAAAAAAGGTTTAAAGAAGAAGTAAGAGTATGCTTTATATATATATATATATAGTTATTTTATTATAAAATTATTTAATGTGTTATAATAACATGATTATATGATTCATAAAAGGATGGTTTTGTAAGATAATTGATTTTAATTTTATTCCTCAAATTCTTAAAATAATCATTTTATATCTCTTTAATTGCAGAATTATTTTAATTTTGGATACAATATAAAAATTTTTAAGGTATTTAAATTTTTATTAAAAATTTAAATCATATAATATTTTATTTTATTAAAATAAATTATTATTATAATTATTTTATTTTAACCGAGTTATATTTTATGCTTATGTAGAATAATTATATCATTATAATTTTATTCATTTCAATAAATAAATGTACCATAAAAATTTTTGGAGCTGACTAATGGTTTAAAGATTGTTTCAGAGTTAAGGGGTTTTATTTTTTTTTTTTGACGATTTTTATCGAGTTAGATTTTCTTTAATTTAATGCGTCTACTTTTTATTGAAATTGATTTTTTTCTTTTTTTTTTTTTTTGATTTAGAAAAGATGTGCAAAAAAGTGGATAAGGGGTTAATACGATAGGACATTTAATTGCTATAGTCACATTATCGCTGACATAGACTGTGCAATCTATATCTTGATACAAAAGTTGTCCCTTAAATCAATCCTAGGCTTCAATTTGAAAATTTCAGCAATAGATTTTGTAACAACTCAGCATGCCTTTAATAAGATTTTGGGGTTCATTTAGATATTTACCATGTAATTGGGTTTAAGGGTATCGGGTAGAAATGTGGCATTGCTTGGAAAAAAAAAAAAAAAACAGAAGAAAAGAAAGTGAAGGGTCTGGAAGAATGTAGGCGCAAAAGAGATTACTATGAGAAATTTTCTAAAGAAAAAAAAAGTGAAGGAGAAGGAGAGGGCAAGGAGGATGGGGAGAAAACAAAAAATTTACCAAATTCGGCGTGTTTGAGGTTGATCTTGGTGATTCTAATGTTGGGTTAAACAAATTCTTAGTTTTATTTGTGATTTTCATTGTTAGCATAGGATGTTTCTTGCCTTAAATAGGCTGGCTTGATGCCAAAGAATTTGGCATCAATTCCATTGCTGGATCGGGCCTTGCCTTTCTAGATCTGATTTTTTTTTTTTTATATATCCTATTTATTTATTAATTTTTTTATTTGAGCAAATGCAGCTAGAGTTCATAGGCATCCAAAGATGTGAATGATGATCAGAAAAATGTTAATAGAGAGCTGTTGATTTAGCTTTGTATCGTATCTAGCTGTTTATTATTTTGATTATGACTATGTTTTTGGGTTATTATAAAGTTCATAGGACTTTGGCTTTATTGTTTACAGGTATTTAATTTTTTTGGGTTTGTGGTTACTGACATTGATATTCAATGTTAA
Organism: Adansonia rubrostipa; assembly: GCA_038381775.1. NCBI lineage: Eukaryota > Viridiplantae > Streptophyta > Magnoliopsida > Malvales > Malvaceae > Adansonia > Adansonia rubrostipa. The sequence goes on along the minus strand of JBBYHM010395083.1, from coordinate 3,985 downwards.
CTTTTGCTTTTGCATGTTTCGGTTTTGACAACATAATTTCTCAGGTTTCTTATTTTTTTTTCTTTATATTGAGTTGTAATTATTTAAGAGTTTTGTATTAATCATACTATTTCAACTGATTCATTGTTTTGGGTTTTAATCAATTAATTAGATAGATGTTGTTTGGGCTCGCAAGAATATGATATATATATATATATATATATATATTGTGTTTTTGGATATGGAAAAAGAGAAAGAGAATGAAGAATAAATCCAGGGAAAAGGAGGAGAAAGGTTAAAAGAGGACAAGAAAAGAAAGAATGAGGATTGTCGCTGAAACAGGTACCTTTGGTAGGGGAGGATAGAAAGATGATTTGTTCCTCTACCCGTTAATTTGATCGTTTGCTTGCTTAAATCTGTTTGCGATTGATTTTTTTTTTTTTCCTTTGCTTATATTTAATATTGATTATTTTACTCTTTTAATTAAATTTCATATATATATATATATATATCTATTATTGGTAATATTTTTCCTTTTTTATTTAATGGTAAATTCAAGAAAAGTGTTAAATTATTTTTTTTTCATTATAGTTTCTTTTAATAATTTTTTCAATCAAAGCTCGCTAAAATATATTTTGGTATTGAGTTTTTATTTTTTGAAGTTACTAAAATGAGGAATAATAAGGTCTTTAATATGTTCATATTAATCATCATCCATTGTTGTTTTTTTTGTGTTTTTTTTTTCTTTAATTTTTGTCACCTTTAATTGTTGCGTACTTCCTTTCATTGTTAGGTTTAGGGTATATGCCTCCAATAAAAAACTGACTTCGCTGTTTGTTAGGAAGAAACTTCTTTATTCCATATTATGTTATTTCGTTTGTAGTTAATCGATTCTGTAGGTCAATCGATATGGTAAAGTGTTTTAAAATCAGCCAAATATCATAATTCATTTCTCTGAAATTAAAATTGTGCTTTATTGGCCACTTTTAAGGGCTTTTAATCCTTGCTGCCTTATATTTATCAGTTGTATATTTGAAGTTAGTAATGTACATTCGTATGTTTCCATTTATAAACCTTGAAGTGTATAACATGTAATTTCTGGAAGATAATTTCCTGCATAATTTTAACTCATGCGTGGTCATTTGTTGATCTCAGCCAAGTTGTATTGTGGGATGTAATTGTTAAGATTTTCAGTTGTTTGTTAGACTTTTGATTTCATATTCTAAAGTATTTCGTTTCTTAGTTTTAAATTCAACTGTCTTCTAGGTGGATGCATTTGATTTATTTAGACCTCTTAGTATGATTAAGGTCTATTGAGTACATATTTTTAATTTCCTCTGTCTTTTTTTTTAAAAATACTTTTTCTTGATTTCTTGATTTGTTTTTCTTCGATTTGGTTTTTTGAATAATTTGATGTTAGATTTTAATTAAAAATTTTTTACTTTCCATTTTTTTGTCACTTCTGGTGTTGAATGTTGGATTTCAAAGTGGAATCTGTTTGGTTGCTTAGAACATTTGGGTGAAATAATTCGGGGCATTGAGTTCGGGAATTCTGTTATAGTTTAAATGAATAAGGTTACATTGATTTTTTAATAAATGCAAGAAATAAGTGATTGAATTCTGCTGGGATCATTTAGATTTCCATTTATAGTGTTTGAAATATCTTTTCATGTAAAGTTTTCTAGAATTTGGGCTGACGAGTTTTGAATTAATACATCAAATGGAATTTTAGTATTATTAAAATGAATATTTTTAAATATAGCTGTCATGTAAGAAGATTTGGGCTTACTTTAGTATTATTGTTGTGATCAGAAAATGCCAATTTGAAAAAAAAAAAAAAGGTGAATTTCAAAAATGCTCTAAAAAATTACTGTAAAAAATTAAAATTTGAAATTTATATGTGTTTAATATTGCTATGAAAAGTAAAAATATTTAGAGCAGATATGATATTAAAAATAAATAAATACTATTAAAGTAAATTAGTATTAATATAAATTAAAAAGAAATTTAAAAAACTTTTTAAATAATTAATATAAGTTGTTAAATTAAATTTTAAAATATAAAAAAAATACAAATTTTATATATTAATAAAATCACATGAAAAAACAATATATTCTTATTCAAATATATTTAATACTAACTACTTGAAATATAATTAAAAAAA
>JBBYHM010395072.1:0-13982 GCA_038381775.1 Adansonia rubrostipa | reverse complement strand
TAGATCTATGAATTTTTGGATGCAATTTGTAGATTTATAACTCAGGTACTTGATTATGGTGGTTTTATTGTATATAATAATACGATCTAGTTACGATATGATTTAAAAAATTTTTAAATTCTGCTACACAAACTAATTTGTTTTTCATACATATCTTGCTTTGTAAATTCTCATTTTTATATCCCTAAATTAAATTTTTTTTAAGCCTAATATCTTTAGTTTAGCTTTTATTTCTTTAATTTTGCCCCTTTTTTTTGTGTAGTTTTTTATCTGTCAAATTGTTTGAAGCCTACGTTTTTCTTAATCCAATCCTAGATTTCATGCTAGTAAGTAGTAATATCTGTTCTCTTTTTTCTTTTAGCTTTGTTTGAGCTGTAAATTTTTGATGAGATACTTAATATTATCCTAGAAAAATTCATGATTTTATTCAAGGAAAAAATTTTGACATTTGAAAAGATCAATAAGTCTTTCAATGTGAATAAACTTGAAATTCCTGGATAGCCATGATAGCCAAATTAGCCATGTTCATACATCTTTTTTTCAGTCTTCATATAAGATATAATAGCATTTTTAACACAAAGATTGATGATAGGATAAGATTATAGACACGATTAGATTAAATAATATCATTCTATTTTATGTTTTGTGTGCAAACATTCTGATAGGATAATTTTTTTTATTGGTCAAAATTACTTTTTCTAATTAAAATTATAATGTTTAATCACAAATTAAAAATAAATAGATAAAATAATTTTCTTAATTTATTGAGAATACTATTCATATTTAATTTATAAATAAATATTTAAACAAGACTTTATTAGATATCAAATTAATTATATAAATAATTAATTTTTTCATATCTATTTAATTAAAATTAAAATTTCTATATTTATCAAAAGATAAATATAATTAATTTAAATTACTAATTGTTGTCTAAATAAATATTTAATCAAATTAAATATATATTCTAAATAAATAACACCAAAAACTTATATTTTATTTATTTACCAAAGCAAATGCCTACTCCCCTCAAATGAGAGTTTTGGCACACCATTTCCCCATATTGAGAATCATCCAACTTTAGGTTTTCTAATCAATAACCATCCATTAAGGAATTATGTTGAGTAAATGGAGGGACCAATTGGACATATATAATTAGGCTCCAATGATTTATGTATAATTATTCTATACCGGATAAGTAATCACATAATTATTAATTTCAAAGTTATACCATTAAAGACTTGAGACTGCACTTTCAATTTTATATCGGATTACATAAGCTTTACAAATAGCCTTTTAGTCTAATGACCTTGTCATATGTTTAATACCTTCTTATAATATCTGTAATGAACTTAAGGTTAAAGTCCGTTTTACTTACTTGAAAACCTTATCTTAAAGTTCCATTATACTTTCTATGTAAGAATGATTGTTCACCATATGTGAACAATTTATCGTTTGACATACAAATAAGAGGCCTCGTCTACTATCCCATATAATGCCTTTTAAGAGGATAACCTTAGCTCTTTATAGGAGCTATGATTCCATACCAATGAGTAAAGCTTTCATCGAGTATAAATCATATACCTAATAAACCACTTCAGTAGCTTACTACTTTGGGATGTTTTAGCCGTTGGAGCATCAAAGTATACAAGCTATACACATAGAGTCAATTACTTACTAAGGATTAAGATAGTTACACAGTGAACATAAAAAATGAATTAATCAAAGTAAACAAACTTATTAATAGATTAATTGCACTTAGGTCTACTTTAATGTATTACCACTTTTAGGCAATACATCTACGTCTTTGCTCAAGAGTTGGCCCACTCTAGATGGCTAAGACAAGCTTCTCCCCAATTGGATTTAGATGACATAATAGTCTTAACATGAGTTAATTGCTTATATTAACCCTATAGACTACGGACTATCAATTTAGACTACTTATCTTAGAATGTTATCTTCTCATATCTGAAGTCCATTATATGCAACATTTTAAAGGTATAAGCACAAGTAGTCAATGAGCCATATATGCTTACATTTACTTTGACATGTAAATTAAACAAGGATGGAATAAGAATGATGTAATGAAACTTTAAATATATAAATATGAATAATTAGTTTAAACTAATGAAATAAATCAAAATGTTATTCATCCTTAAGGCATTCCTAACAATCTCCTACTTGCCCTAAGGGAGTAAATGAGACATATCTTGTATCCCTATACCCTCAGCATGCCTTTCAAAACTTTTATCTACCAGAGTTTTAGTAAAGGGATTAGCAAAGTTGTCCTTGGACGTGATTTTGTAAACTTTAACAACTCTATCCATCACTAAAGCTCTTATAATGTGGTACTTCTTTTATATATGTTTTGTCATCTTGTTGTGACTGGATTCCTTGGGATTTGCTATTACGGCACTATTATCATAATAAAGTGTAATGGCATTATCCATACCAGGAATTACCTAAAGGTTTTTAAGGAACTTGTGAAGCCAAGTCACTTATTTAGAAATTTCAGAGATAGCTATATATTTGGCTTCCATCATGGAGTCAATCGTATAGTTTCTTTTACACCCTTCTACATAAGGTGCTTCTTCTTAGGAAATGTTAACGTCGATTTACTTCAGTCCTTGCAAATTTAGAAGTCTAAGTCCATATATCCCATGAGTTTTAGGTCCTCTCTAGAATATAATAACATATATCTCTCCGTTCTCTTAAGATACGTAAGTATATGTTTCACAACTTGTCAATGGTTATTACTAAGATTCGACTGACATCGACTTATAATATCAACTGTATAACAAGTATCTAGACCTATGCAAAGCATAGCGTACATGATGAAAGGAAACCCCAAGCTCATCTTCGATATAGACATAAAAATTTAATCAAAATTTAACATACACGATGGAATTAAATAAAAAAACACCCATGTTTCCTCAAGATCTTAGGAAAAAATTTACATGTGATTAGATAGCAATTTTAAAAACATAGATCTATTAGAAATCATACCTTCCTATAGACTTGTAACTTCAGGTATGCCAATTCTTAAGGCTAAAAGTAGTCCAAATATTCTATCTCTAATGGTGATGCACACAGATGCTTATTAAAGCCTCCATAAGGTCCAGTGGTTTTCTGATGCTAGCCAAAAGGTTTTTCAAGCATTAACCAAAACATATATATAGCCAATAGGTTCATATCTAAAGTGATCCAAGAATAGTAATTCCCATGCTTGTCGTGCTAAGGAAGAGAAAAGCAGCTTCGTAAGATTCAAGCAAATGAATCTGGTTGATACCTTTAGGATAAAAATTGATTTTCCATCATTCATTGTGATCAAAAACACTTTTGATCACCTAAGATGTAAATCTGCACAATCAGGCTTAAAGAAGCAAGGATTTTGGGATTTGTCTAATTTCACAACTTTTTTAAAAATTAATCTCTCGATCGTAGAAAACTATTTTTCTAATTTCGTTGTGTCAAGAACGATTCAAAAATACTCAAAAAATCCATGAAAATGTAAAAAGAGCTTAGGGAAGCATAGATGTTGCACCAAACACTTCAAGGAAGTTTAGGGATGGTTCCTATGGTTATTCTAATGCTTCTAATTAGTCAAAAAGCCTTAATAATGTATTTAAATACACCTTATGCTAGGTCAGGCTTAACTATTGGGTCGGCTGAGCCCATTACTAACATAATCAGAAGGTGGGCCCTACTTTAGAGTGTTTCTTAAAGCCTAATTAAAACTATTTAATTAGCTTGTCCAAGAGTAGGCCCAAATAGTAGCTTATTAATATTTTAGCCCAATAACACATCAAGGATGGCTATACCATACGCCAAGCCCATTAGTAAGCCTAACTTTGGAGTAATTCACAACTAAACTTTCTTGACTTGATAATTAGTGCTTTTGGCCCAACCCTTAAAATTTACATATTAGATAATTTAATTCATAATTAAATTTTTAACCTACGTAAAATAATTTTACTTTATGTCAATAATATTAAATAATTAATTAAAAAATTATCAAATAATTATTTGATTTTTAAAATACAATTGTTTGGCTTTATTTAATAATATCTCTAAAACCATGCTTACGAATAGATATTAACTTGATAAGACATTTTTATCTTTATTGCCATATTAAGACATCTCTAACTAGATTTCATAAATCTAATTTAGTATTAAAGTATTCTTAATTTAACTTATTTAATTAAGTCCTCCTTGTTATACCTTTTATTTAATTAAGTCATACTTAATTAAATCCCTATTTTAATCCAATAGATTATCTTATTGTGTCTAACCTATTAGGCTTCCATTATAACGACAATAGATATAATTACCCAATCAAGTTTATTTATTTTTATAGACCAGGATTGACCTCTAGCAAAGCATCATGGCCACTCAGTATACAGGAAGAGTTAATATGACCTCTTAGGAAACCTTTCACTAACCTACCTCTCAGTGTACTTCGATCCTTTCACCATATATCCCAGAAAGACTATAAGCATGGTGCAGTGTTTACTCATGCATCAATCCATATTAGCTCCTGCAACTTTCGATTAACCTTATGAATTTAGAGAAACGATTTCTCCTAAATTCATCATGCGTTGGCCAATAACTTTATCAAGTTAACCAAAGCCAAGAACATATAAGATATATTTCTAATGTCACTTGGAGTGATGAATCCTCTCTAGATCATTCATTTATCCACCATATGATTCATGTCATGCCTAACATACCCTACCTTAAGTATCTATCCATTATGGACCTGTTTCAAATAAATCAAAGTATGACACTCCTCATACAAAATAACCTGCTATCAAAAGTCTAAGGACTAACATACATAACTGGCACATGAAAACATAGTCCATAGACACTTGAGTGATATATACCAAATGGAGTTCTCATATGGGGCCATGTTCAGTGAACTTGTTTCAACAAAACAAGCACCCATAGTTATCCCTATGTATCTCTATACTTCAACCTTTATAAGATCAAAGAGTTACATGTATCAAATGCATGGAGGCTTAGCATATGCTAGTCTTTATGCATTATTAATGCCCTATCTTGACAATACAATGACTAAAAATGATTTTAGAAATAGCTTTGATGCATAAGAATCTAATCATCATAACTTGTTACTAACTTTGCAAGGCCATTGTATTTCATAGCCTTTATCCAATTAGTGTTTGCATGATTGTTAATTACCCTATTAACATGAAAAAAAAAACCTTAAATCCCTAACATAGGTGATTAGTTTGTGTTATTAACTTATATATGCCTTATCTAATCTAATTAGCTCTAGGGCATATACTAACACATCAGATTTCCATGGCAGATGGATAAAAGACTTTCATTATGCGCTGTTATTCTTCTGATGTCTAAGTGTAATCGCATAATGAAAGAGTGAATCCTACCATAAAGGGTTGTGAACCTTTCTTGGCACCTTACATTGCATACTTTTCAATAATTTTGTCTATATATAAGGCTTGAGGCATCTTATAATCCTTTTTTTTATCTCTAAAGAGACAAATGCCTAAAACATGATTACCTTTCTTTAAATCTCATTGAAAGAGGGGTAACTCTAGGTAACCCATTTTGTTTGGGTAAATTTCTGGCATCTTAAGACTTAATGGAAAGATAATAGAATAAAATAATAAAAATAAAAAATAAGAATGATTGTCAACACTAGGTGACAAATTTTTTTAGGGGAAGGTTTGAAGTGCTCAGATATCATATTGAAAAAAATGTAAATATAAAAAGAAAAAATGTCATTTTCCAAGCATCATCAGAGTCATTTGGATAAGCACGGATTGGTTCCCCATCATTTTTGGTTAAGGTAAAGTGTTCAAAGAGCCAAAGGTGCTTAAAACTAACATTTTTTCATGTATGCATCGATACAGGGCCTTGGTATATTGATACAAGGCCTCCATATTAGAAAAAATTCAAACTTCATAGGTTATATCGATATAACATGTCAGGGTATCAATACTTTTAGCATATTAATGCTAGGCTTGGTAGTACCTTAAAATAGTAATTTTTGGCCAAATGTATCGATACACAAGCTTCTATATCAATGCTAGGCTCAATGTATGGTACAATCTTCAATGTATCAATACATCTAGGCAAAATTTGTTCCAAGTATTGATATAAAATGCATTGTATTGATACGCTAAGTTAAAATGACCCAGTTTGTGACATTTTATCCTTTTGTACCATGACATTAGAACACAAATTAGACCATGTTTTTTTACACTAAAATATCCAAATGCAAACCAGGCCTCAACATTAGACTTGTGATTGGATCAATTATACTTTTTTAAGGCCCTAATAGCCATTACAAGTGATATTTTCATGACTTAATTCAATTTGTTAGAGGGCAACCTTGGACTTTCTAATTACTCAGCTGCCAAAAGTGCCCTTGATCCACTATTTTTGCTAAGCGAGCCAATTAGATTTAATGGACAATTAAGCATAGTACCTCATCCACATTAGAGTTATATGCACCAAAACCCCAAATAACCTTGCTTTTTGCATCTTATTATTACTATTCACATGGCTATATAAACAACCCTTGGCTCAATCGAGGAAGGGATGCAAACATACTTCAAACACACTCTTCAGCCATAAACAACCAAAAACATTTCCCATTTTCATAGCTCACCGAACCACATCAAAGAAAAACCTCAAAAACATCATTTTAAGCCACTTTTGCTTGCTTTTCTTCTTGCTAACTCATAGCAAGTAAGAAAAAGCTTCAAAGACAACATCTTTGCATGAAAAAACTTTATCTTTTCAGAGAAAAAGCTGCCGGAGCTCTTATTGGTATATTATCTCAACTTGTTTCATAATTTTTTTACCATTTTCATGATTTTCACCACGCTAGCTACCTTTTTATGCAGCCATGACCCTTTGTAAATTCCATTCATTTTTCTTGATGCCTTGTCATGCATTTATGCTTAAAAATCATGTCTTTATGCTATCATGAAATTTTTAGCCCATGTTCATATCATGGAAACATCCTTTTTCATATTCATAACATATTCTATGCCTACATAAACTTATGTTGGTATGGTCATGCCTTTTTTTCCCTAAAAAATCATGTTCTTATGCTGTCATGAAATTTCCCTATTTTGTTCCTATTATGAAAGCATTTTCCTTTATGCTCATATCATGTTTAATAGTTCCATAAGCATATTTTAACGTGTTCATACATTTTTTCCTGCCTAAAAATTATGTCTTTATGTTGTCTTTGAAATTTCCATCACATGTTCATGTCATGAAAATATTTTCCTCCATATTCATACCATGTTTCATATCTTCATAAACATATATTAGTATCTCTATGCATCTTCTTGATCATTTCCTTGCATTTTCTAATCTCTTCATACCAAAATGTCATCTTTGTTTACTTAAACATGTTTTCTATGCTTATTTGTCATAAATATCATATTTAGTACATCACATGCTTGTCAAAATGATTGCATGTTGCTCATGAAAAATCTATTTTCCTAAAAGCTCCTAAGTTAAGGCCATTTTAACCTCAATAAATGAGGAATGACACGGACTTAAGGTTTTTTTCATTGGTTTTCCAATCTTAGGGAAAAAAATCATGTTTTCATGTTTGGATTCAAGGGTTATTGAGGCCAAATGTTCTATTTTCAAAAACAAGATGTTTCTATTATTCTAAGTTGTTTATGCCTTGCTCTTTTGCCTAAAGTCCTTGTGTTGGTGACATGGTCAATTGGCTGCTCTATTATCCCAAACTACTCAAAGGCTGTGTAAAATGTCACCCACTCTTTTTTGCCACAAACGTTAAAATTTCCATGGCTCAAGTTTAATCCTACGAAACCCAAAGAAATAAAAAATCCACTATTCATTTTTGAACTTTAAACCATTTTTCTAAAATTTTCTAATATTTTTCTTAAAAGGGCATCGAATTATCTTTCCAAAGGTGTCTTGTTTGTCCTCGGATCATTTCGGATGAAAGATTTATGATTTTTTAAACTAATGCTATTTGAAACCCCTGGAATTAGTGATTTGCATTATGTTTGGGCCATTATGGCCCATCAAAAGTTTTTTGAATTTTTAAAATATTTTTCCTAAAAATTTTGCTAAATTTCCTTTCCAAAAATGTATACTTTCTGATTTAAAGATTTTGTATAAGTTAAGAATGATTTTTCAAAATCTGCCACACCCTTTTCTCTATATGCACTGTCAGTATCGCATTAGACTCAAATTCAAAAATTATTTCCACCCAGAAGGTGATTTTGTGGGGTTTTTACAATATTTTTACATTAGCGCTTGTCGAGTCACCTTTTCAGTGGTACCTCAGCTGGCCCTTGGACTCTCTGAGTTTACCCAAAATAAAATTAAAAAAAGGGGACAACGCAATGTTGTCCCCTATTTTCAACATTGGCGATGTTGTCCCCTATTTCCAATATTTTTCAAGATTAGTTGATTTTCTTTGCATCTCACTCCGAGGCATTCGGATGCCTCCATGTGATCCCAGTCCAAACCATCGAGTAAGAAAAACATGCATTAACCCCCATAGGCTCGAATCAAGGCACAATCAATCTTTGTTTTATCACCTCTATTATGTCAAATTCTTTTTACTTAAAAATCATCTATTTTGTCAAAAATTATCAAAAATGTCACCTTGTCAAGAAATTATTGAACTTTTATCAATTCAAGTCTTTTAAGCCTATCTTTGCAAAAATCATTAAAGTTTTCCTCTATGGGGATACTCAACCTTGTTTTTCAAGGGGACACTCCAACCTCAGTTTTTAAAATTTATCAAAAACATTGAATTTTCTCTTTCCCGGACCTCTCAAGACTTTTACAAAATTTAAACCCAGTTTACAAGCTTTAATTAATTAATGAATCCAAATGCATCCCAAAATTGTCAACTTGGCTATTTCTAGGTAACTGATGATAATTATGAGACACATTCCGATTGCCTTTCCCTTTCCCTTTTGTTGTTTTGTGTGATTTATTTTATGCTATTATCTCATGTTATCATTTTATTAACACATTGCCTTTGTGATGGTCACCTTGCATTCATATTTTTAAAATCATTTTCAAAAAAAAAAATCATGAAGGCAATATTTCGTGTCAGTAACTCTTCAGTGCTTGACATGAAATATCTGATTTTTAAAATTAAATCTAAAGATTATTTTTAATAAAAAATCTCTATGTTCTCCATCTCCAAAGCGTATATGAGATTCAAATTTTATTTAAAACTCGAGTTTACTATTTTATACAAAATTCATGCATTAAAAGGAGATTATATCAAACAATGACAAGTCAAAATCAAGGAAACCAAAAACAATTTAGGACATGGTTAGAAAAGTACCGATTTTTGGTGTTGCAGGAAGGTTCGTAACTTATTGCACGTAGCCAACTACTGAACTCAATAGTTAAATCTCTGGACTATGCAAACCGTGGAATCGATGTTTCAAGTTTCATAACTCAAAATTTCAATTTCAATAGGCATCCAATCATGCCTAGCGTCAAATGATTGATGGCAACTCTAAACGTTGGCCACTTCATGGTGGCCATCTAAGATCGATCAGATAGGCAATTCGTTTGACAGTCTCCCTCATGAAAAGGGGATGAGAACTCGCACTTCCTCACTCCTATCATGTCAAAAAAGGGAGGAGTCCAAGTCAAGAAGATTTTCCTGAGTGCTTCCTCTGCAGGAAGACGATGTTGATACGAGGCTTAAAATTTAATTTTAAATATATAATTATTATTTATAAAAATTTAATTTTAAATTATTTTTTATTAATAATTAATTAAAATTTATAAAAAAATTAAAAATCCTGTACAAAGCGGGGGCTTATTTTTAGTCAATATAAATATTCATATTCTAGTTTTAACCAAAAAAGACACCTGGCTTTTGTATAAGAGATTGACATTGCAGATTCTTTCTTGTCTTTTGTATAAGAGATTGACATTGCAGACTCTTTCTTGTCTTTTGTAATAATAAATTAAATAGAGAAGTAAATTTTTGGTAGCTTCCTGTCACATTGCATATAGTAGTCGGTGCTTTGAGAAAAATATTCCAAGTCAACTGCCATGTATCTTCATCTATTGCCGCGGCAATTCTCAAAGCTTAGAGGTCTTTTTTTTTTTATTTATTTAAATAAAGAGGGTAATACTTTACAAGTAAGACAAAAGATTACAAATATTTAAATTTAAATTTAAAACTTTCAAATGATTCCTCTTAGTGGTAATGACACTGTTACAAGCTCAAATTTACCAGTTTGATCCGCAATATACATTAACCATGAATTAAATTTTGAATTCAAATTATGGTTTATAATACTATCGCAATTGATGGATAGGATGATGACTTTTATTCGATGTTTGGTATTGCATCTAACGATAACAATTGGATTTTTAATAGGATGAGTCATCTTACATAAAGATGGTTCAAATCTTTCAAAAAAAAAAGTAAATGGCTATTTTTAAATATTTATATTTGATGCATTGATAGTGTCTTATATCACTTCATTAATAGATTTTTAAAATAAATATAAATAAATTTACTTTTAATAAAGTGACATCATCCGATTCATTGATTGTATATAGATTTATATATTTTTAGTGCATCAAATATAAATCTTATTTTTAATTTTATAAAATTAGATAATAAATATTCGATATAATAGACGAGAAAGGAAAAATATAAAAAAAATAAATATTTAACTCTTAACAATAAAAATCATTATAACTTATGCTGTTTTTGAAGTTAAAAAGTTTGAAATATATTTATCACAAAAAAAGTATAATTTTAATTAAAAAAGGGAATTTGACCAATAAAAAATTTATCCTATCATAATCTTTGCACACCAAACATCAAATAAAATGATATTATTTAATCTAATAATTTGTATAATCTTTTTTTTTCTTAGCCTATCATCAATCAATGAGTCAAACATGCTATTATATGTTATATGAAGGTTCAAAAAAAGATGTACAAACATAACTAATTTGATTTCATGGCCATCCAAAATTTTCAATATTTGAATTGAGGGTTCATTGGCAGTGAATAGACTTATTTGATCTCTTCAAATGTTGGGAATTTTTTCTTGAATAAATCATACATTTTTCTAGGGTAATATTAAGTCTCTTATCAAAAATTTACTGAAAATGGTAAAACAAAGGCTAAAAGAAAAAAGAGAACAAGCATTACTAGCATAAAATCTAACATTGGATTAAGAAAAACATAGCCTTCAAACAATTTGACAAATAAAAAATTACCCAAAAAAGGGCAGAATTGGAAAAAAAAGTACAAACCGAATTAAAGATACGAAACCTAACAAAATTTTATTCTTGGAAATACAAACTGGAATTTACGAAGCAGGATATACTTGAAAGTTTCGAGCACCGGCAAGAAAATGTGAAACTGGCGTAAAGTAATGTTGCTCAGATACGAGTTTAAGTTAAAATCAATTGTTTATTGCCTGGAATTGGATGACTACTTAAAACAAACATCCTTCGATGCAGAGGCTAGAGATTACATGCCAGGGGCTATTGGCTAAAATTTTCTAGCTTCCTTTGCAGCGATTCTATGGTAACTATGAGTACCATTTAATTTTTTCACTAGCAATGCTTTTGTAATTGCTATGCCTTCCTCTGGAATCATCCTCAGTCCTCTCCAATAACTCTTTTCTAGTAGGCATAAGAGGGATTGGATGTTAAGAAAAGAGCTAAAAAATGTTGGACAAATGTTCATCAGAAATCCAAAAACGGTCACAACCTTATGTGACAATCGTTACATGCGATTTCAGCTCATCACCGGTATTTATCGATATCACAATTGACTGTCATAATATCTATTACGTTCGCAAATAAAATCAACTCGACATAACTAGAAACAAATCCGCAATCGTAATTTAAATCCTGATCAAAGTTGTCAGTTAATAATACTAGGCAATTCCAAGAAATAGAGTAGATTTGTTGATTCTGATCACATTTAACATAATGGATGGAGCTATTAACTTTACAGTTTTCAGAATTTAGCCATACACAATAAGGGCAAAGAACTCATTATTTAAGATGTAACCAATGAGGTCAACATCGCCTGAAACTTGGGAGAATTTGACAAAGCTTGTTTTTCTTTAATTTGCATGCCACTTTCGAATGCTCCTATAGCACTTCCACAGGAAAAACAAAGCAACAAGACGTGATAGGCCAGCAAGAACTACCTCAAGGAATGCCATGAAGAAAGATCTCTGAGGGGATGCACCTGCAGTAGCCATGGCTAGCATATGCCCTTCCACGTTGAAGGCGATGCTAAAAGTTCCGGACTTTATACCATCCAAAGTTTTCTTGGCAACTTCTTCAGCTTTCAATACAGAACCGGAGCCCGTTATGATGTCGGTCAGCTCTGGTCTAATCTTTCTTTCTGCAATTATCAGCTTTTAGAAATTGAATGCAAATATACTAGACTTGAATATATATATATATATATATATATATGTAAATTGGTCCTGAACTACAAATCTTATAACAACTTTGTATCCCAAAAAAAGAAATTTCACCATCAAATACTTGAACTTGTATGGTAAATTACTTCACTGGAATAATTTCGGTACATATAATGCTAAGTCAAATATTTTCCAAAATATTGATGTGGTATTGAACTAACATGCAGCAAATTAGTATTGGTTAATTAAGCCATATCAGCATTTTATGTAAGAATTGGATTACCTTGTTTGATGAAAATAAATTTTAGATACTCAATTGTGACTTCTTTTAAGATACCAGAAGATTAAAAATTGTATAGTTGGAGAGCCGATATAAAATTAACTCTCAAGAAAAATAAAATTATAAATATAGTAAACTAAAAATCTAAGAGACCTTCTTCTAGACCAGGAGTTTCGGTGTCAGGAGGATATATTACAGAGACATGAATGTTATCCGAAATAAGCTCCTGTTGCAGTGATTCTGCTAATCCCCGGAGGCCAAACTTACTTGCTGAATAAGCTGAGTAACCATAGATACCCACCTATTTTCTCATAACCATAATGTTAGACCAAAAAATAACAGCCGAAAAGGAATTAACAAAAATACAAACAAATGCGATGCAAAGTCACCTACTTGACCAGCTTGCGATGACATAAGAGCAATAGAGGCAGGCCGACGATCTTTCCTATCTTTCATCGACGGCAAAGCGGCTTTGATCACATTAAAACTCCCCATCAAATTCACGTCTATCATGAACTTCACCTCATCCAATCCCTGCTTCTCCAACGCTTGGGGCACAAAAACTCCCTGGTTGACCACCAGCACGTCAATGGGGCCAGCACCCACGATCGCGCGTTCCACGGCGTCGTAATCGCGGACATCTGCGGGGAAGATCGCGACGTCGACACCGTACGCCAGGCGGATTGATTTTTGGGCCTCCTCCAGCTTGCCGAGGGAACGAGCCAAGAGAGAGACACGTGCCCCTTCCGAGATGGCTTTGTGGGCCAGCGCCAACCCAATTCCACTGGACCCGCCGGTTATGAAGACGTGGCGGTCTTTTATTGATATGATGACTGGTCGGGGCTGGACGATGAAGTAGAGTAGCAGGAGGAGGAACGGCGCGAGGAGAATGAAGATGAACATTGACGGTTGTGATTACAAATATGGACGGTGGTGATTTAATGGAGACTTTTTGGAGAATGGGTTTTTTGAATCCCTGCCCTGGAATAAGTTGGTTGCCGGATGGCCAGATTTATAGGGAGATGGAGGATGGTAATTTAATGCAAATAACGTATACAAGAAATATTATCTTTAGGATTTTTTTTTTAAATAAGTCTGTATTTTATTTGCAATAATTGAAACCAAGTGTGTAAAAAACTTCTATTTTTCATTATACTTTTGTGAAAAGAAGTTGGAAAAAAGTTCTTACGATTAAATATGAGAACGAAGGAAAACTATTTTCAGTACCACTTAAGAGAGGGGGACTTTTGGGAACGCTTCCCGTAAGGTATTTA